>JAVSBU010336321.1:0-10916 GCA_033118015.1 Loricariichthys derbyi | reverse complement strand
CCCTGAACCACTCTCTCACAATTTGAGCCTGATGAATCCTGGCATTGGATCATCTTGGAATATGGCCGTGCCACCAGGGATGAAAAAATCCAATGATGGAATAACCAGGTGGTTCAGTATATTCAGGTATCAGTTGATCTCATTCTTTGGGCTCATAATGTGGCTGAATTTAGACCTGATCTAGAACTTCAATTCCAGTGAAGTAGGGACATTGTGTAAAACATAAATAAAAACAGAATTTGATGATTTGCAAATGCTTTTCAACCCATATTTAATAGACTTCAAAAACAATATATGTAATGTTCAAACGGATAAACTTTATTGTTTTTTGCAAATATTCACTCATTTTGAACTTGATGCCTGTTACACGTTCCAAAGAAAGTTGTGATGGTGCCAATTTAGGGCTAATAATACGGTTAAAAACAAATATTCACTCATTTTGAATTTCGATGCCTGTAACACGCTCCAAAAAAAGTTGGGATGGTGGCAATTTAGGGCTGATAATAAGGTTAAAAACTATATAATGATGTGATTTCAAACAGGTGATTATGATCATGATTTGGCTCAAAAGCAGCATCCAAGAAAGGCTGAGACTTTGAAGAGCAGGAGATGGAAATGGTAAAGGAAATGCGTGAGAAAATTATTGAAATGAGAATTTAGAATTATTGATGTTCCTCAAAGATTGATTATAAGGAATTTGCATCTTACTCCCTCTACAGTTCATAATAACATTAACCAATCAAAGGAATATTGTGGAATTTTGGAGCGTGTTGCAGGCCTCGAAATTCAAAATGAGTGAATATTTGTTTGAGCATTACATACTTGTTTGTTTTGTATCAAATTGAATATGGGTTGAAAAGGATTTGCAAATTATCGTATTCTGTTTTTATTTATGTTTTACACAACGTCCCAACTTTTTTTTTTTTTTTTTTTTTTTTGGAACTGGTGTTATAGAACTGCACCAGAAACCCCAGATCATAGCACTACCCCATAGCCGGCGGTGACCTTATTTTTGGCCTTGCAGTGTATTTAACTATTATTCAAGTTGACATTTTTAAATTCTTTTTAACAGCTAATAAACTACACCTATACAAGCTATACACATCACCTGAAGATATTTGCAAATGGAAACTTTCCTGTGGGCCTGTTTAGGAGAGGGATGTCAGTGTGACAGTATTTTGGTTCCCACTGAACAGATGCAGAGAAGTGCAATTATTTTTAACAATGTGCCTTGGTGTCTGTGCTGGGGGGTTTCACCCTGTACTTCGAGTGGTGGATGGAAGAGGACAATTTAACTCGCTTTAACAGTTGGACGGCTGCATGCGTTGCACCAGTCAGTAGATCAGGCCTGGTATTTGTTAGATGTAATTACGAGCCAGTTTGTTGACAGGAGGAAACTGTCTACACTGATAAACTGGCAGGAGCTTGTTAGCCCGATACCTCTAGTTGAACAAGGAAAATCAGAGTCTTTAACGATTAAAGAACAATGGAGCAGCTCAAACGCTGCAACTACGTTTTACTAGTGGAATGACTGCACAAATATTTCAATGATGTCATGAGTTCAGTGAATATAGCTAACATTATACATGGAGAGTTAATGTGCAAAAACATAAATCTTCATTTTTAGGAATTTTCATAAATAAATTTTAATGGTGCATTCAATGTAATATCACTTTAAAAACTTTCGGTTGTTTGATTAAGTAAAAATAACTAAACAAAATACTGGTAAGTAACTTTAACAGCTTTACTTTTACTTTTTTGACATAAACTGACATCTCCACCTTTCATGTCTCCACCACCTTTTCAACTGTCCCATGTAACAGATACAAGCTTATTTTTATTTTCAATCTGTAACATTCCTTAACATTAAACAGGTAAAGTGCTGAACGTTACAACAAAGACAGCCTATTAATGGGTTGTTCTTACCTTTAATTATGCCACTGGCACTGGCTTTCTGGCAACCCTAACCAGGATTAAACAGATAAGATAATGAATGAAGATAATACCTTGGAAAAATCCAAGGGTCTTCTCAAAAACATCACTTGCATTTTTTTCTGCTGTATAACGTGACCTTTCAATGTCTTGATAATTTTACATATCACAGAGTTCATTTGCAAAAGTTCTGATCTCAAATTAAAAAAATATACATAAATTATACACACAGTGCATTACAAAAGTTTTCATACTCCCTCAAACATTTCAGCATTTTTCATGTTACACCCACAAACTTAAATGTATTTTATTGGGTTGTTGTGTGATAGACCAACACAAAGTAGAAATTTTGTGTAAAGTGAAAAAAAATTATATATGCTTTTCAACATTTATAATAAAAATCTGGAAAATGTAGCGTACATTTGTATTCAGTCCTGTGTTAATACTGTTTAGGACCACCGTTTACTGCAATTACAGCTGCAGGTCTTTTGGGGTTTGTCTCTACCAGCTTTTCACATCTAGAGACTGAAATTTTTTCCTATTCTTTGCTCAAGTTTAGTCAGATTGGATTGGAGAGAGTCTGTGAACAGCAATTTAAGTCTTGCCACAGATTCTCACTGGGATTTAGGTCTGGACTTTGACTGGGCCATTTTAACACATGAATATGCTTTGATCTAAACAATTTCTTTGTAGCTCTGGCTATATGTTTAGGGTCGTTGTCCTGCTGAAACATGAACCTTTGCCCCAGTCTCAAGTGTTTTGCAGTCTCTAACAGGTCTTTCTTCAGGATTGCCTCTCATCAATTCTGACCAGCTTCCCTGTCCCTGCTGACTAAAAGCATCCCCACAGCATGATGCTGCCACCACCATGTTTCACAGTGGGGATAGTGTAGTGCAGTGTTAGTTTTCTGCCATGCATAGCATTTTACTTTTTGACCAAAAAGTTCAATTTTAGTTTCATATGACCAGAGCACCTTCTTCCACATTTGCTGTGTCCCCTACATGGCTTATGGCAAAGTGCAAGTGGTAGTTCTTGTGGCTTGCTTTCTTCTCACAGCCATATCTTCATAGGTTTGCAGTTGTGCCATACTCCCATTTTCAGATAATGGGTTGAACAGTGCTCCATGAGATGTTCAGAGCTTGGGGTATTTTTATAACCTAACCCTGCTTTATATTTCTCCACAACTTTGTGTTCCTTGGTTTTCATGATGCTGTTTGAACACGAATATTACACTAATCTAACAAACCTCTGAGGCCTTCACAGAACAGCTGTAGTTATACTGAGAATAAATTACACACATGGACTCTTTGCTAATTAGGTTACTTCTGAAGGTAATTGGTCACACATAAAATAATTTTTATTTTAAAAATTTTGAAAACCATATAATTTTCTTTTTCATTCACACATACTACTTTGTGTTGGTCTATCACATAAAATTCCAATAAAATACATTTAGGTTTCAGGTTGTAACATGAAAAACTGTGGAAATGTTTGAGGGGAACGAATACTTTTTCAAGGTACTCTATATGTATTTTTTGTTTTTTCATTAGCGATCAGAATTTTTACAAATGAACTCTTAAATAATTGTGATGTTACAAGCTTTAACAGAGGTGGTAGTTGGCTACATGGTAATAATACACTCCCTGACACTTTATTAGGTACATCTTGCTAGTAACGGATTGGACACTTTCAAAACTGCTTTTATTTAGCAACCCCCACTGAAGACCTGATGCTTAGCAGTAATCTGGGTGAAAACTAGCAGAAATTAACATTTCTCTATACCATCTTCAAATGAACATCGATAACAATGATATTTCTGAACATATTTTCAAATTGATAACTGTTTATAAAAGTCCATAAACTTATTTTTAATCTATGTATTTTTTGTTTTTATTGCATAAATACAGGTTTTATTATTTATCAATCAAAGACAAGTGTATAGACAACTCTTTGTTCTCATGTAAGTATAGCGTTTATGGATCGCCTGCTGTGGTGTGCATGTGATTTGGTGGTAAATGCGGTTTAAACAAGCTTTATGAATATTAATAAAGTGTATATATAAATAAACTCGACTTTGATTGGCCTATGCAACCGTGTAAAGAAAATTTTGCATATGACATCTATAACTCTAGAAAACAGTTCCCAAAGTTGATCCTATTTTATTCCATTAACCACTAATATTATTATTAATATGGTTATCTTTACTGAAAGTAGAATCTTAGTATAAGAAATTAAACCGATGGTACATTTCTTAAAGCAGGTTCTGATAATCGCATTTACAATGAAATGGCACCACCCGTAGGTTTGACCTCGAAATTGACAGGCGGAGCGGCCATGTTGTTTCACCAGTAGACAAACAGCGCTGTGGAAAAACTATTATTATTATTAAAATTATTAACCGAGCTCATGCATGAAACTTGGATTTTTTCAATCAGTAAATACATTTCATTCTTATTTCTGTTATTTAATTTCAAATTTTTTCAAGAAAATCTATTTTTATAATCATCATACCCGGAATGAAACCGATGTAAACTGACAGTTTCTTTTCTGGTTTTTGGTTCAAAACGCTTATTTGTAAAAGTAGACAAAAATAAACCACAAATATGGTTTCTGCATGAAAAATTACTATAAGGTGCCAATTTCTAAATAGATATATTTATTAGAAAAAAACAGAAAAACAAAAATAATCACTGTGCTGGATCCCTGAATCACAGGATTAGCTATTATATTATATAATAATGGAAGAAATTCACCAAAAAGCACAAAACACAAACTTTAAATCTTCATAACTTTTGAACCAGTAAAGATATTTTAAAAATTTAATTAATCTTAATTGTCTTTTCAAGGGTTATAAATTATGATATATATACAAAAAGGATATTTGTATAAAAAATGGTGAGGGTTGCTATTTTATTCTTTGTGGCATAGATTAAACTAAAGTGCTGGAAACATTCTTTAGAGATTTCGTCCATATAGACATGAAAGTAGTTTTGTCAGCTGCACATCCATGATCACAAAGGTGCTGTAATGAATTGCAAATAATAAGGAACTGATACTCATGTTTGCATGGCCTAACATACCCAGTAGTGTACATTCAGTCCCATAGTGGCTCATTTGTTCAGGTCAGTGATTTCAATAAGAATCTGTTGCACTTCAAAAACAATGAAAATAGTTTGGAATGCTTTAAAGAGCAGTCTTTCAGATGCCGTAGAGCACGGGGTTGATATATGAGCATACTGTAACTATAGGTGATTTGAAACTAGTGCAAGAATGGAACAGTGGCTCCACCCCTTTATATGCTTCATCACATTTGTAAACTGTAGATTTACTGAACTAGGCTTATATTATAATATGGCTTCATTCACGGCTTGTGAATAAAATTGCTTCCAGGCCTAAAATGCTTCTAGAAATAACCGCAGGTCCTTCACAGCCAATTCCTGAAAGAACACTCCACCAGGAGGTGCATACCTTTATCTGAATGATGCTACTAGGCTTGGTGTTAATTGAAGACCTCAGGAAGCCTTCAATGAAGACTGCATACAGGGTGTGGTTTAAGCTGGAGGAGGTTCTTTGATGCTCTGGAGTTGTTTTAGTTATGTGGAAAGAGTCCTTCAGTTGAGGTGATGGTGAATTTGAACCACAATGCCTACACTAAGCTGCTGGACAACCAAGTTTTGGTTTTTGTTCATAATCTTACAGAAGAAAAGAACAATCCTATCCCTGTATTCCAAGATGACAGTTCTCACGTTCACCTTCTTTTGAAAATCTGTGTGACTACCTGGAACGTCGCACACAGTGTATCGCAGACGATACACATCGTACAACCTAGCTGTGCATAATTACATGGAACTGTAAGTGTACAAGAAACAGTGAGAATGAAAAGATCAGACCATGGCAGTGTGGTCCTGTATTATTTTTGTAGATGTGAGTGAGGGAGAGAGGGTTTGGAAGGTTATAGATTATGGGAAGATCTGTTCATCCTTTTGGATCTGCTGGAATTGCCTCACATCTCTCTCTCGCTCTCTCTGTCTGTCTGTCTCTCTCTCTCTCTCTCTCTCTCTCTCTCTCTCTCTCTCTCTCTCTCTCTCTCTCTCTCTCTCTCTGTCTCTGTCTGTCTGTCTGTACCGGATGTGCTGACTGCTAAATGTTGTGTTTGTGTGTATGCAAAGCAAGCAGTCCAAGTACATCTCAGCGGATTTCTTGAATTTAGGTCATGTGCATCAGAGGCTATGGACCCATCTGAGTTTCCACAGTATACGGTTAGCAGAGAGCCTTGATCCTCACAGCAATCTTTTACATCTTAAACTGCAGTGTTGGCCGCTGTTATCAGGGCCTGCTCTGGACATTTAGTGACGCACAGTAGTGTCCGTGAGGATTCTACAGTGTTAGGGATGTCGAAACCTTGTGACATACCAAACAAAGACAGAAGTATCTAGTGCTGATGATGGCCTCCATGCTTTTTTTGTGTAAAGTTGCCGCACTTGAATGCACTTGACAGCACAGCTGCACATACGTAACAGTAACTCTCCATACCAGGAGATGTCAGAAGTAATTTATTCATCAACAGATTTGTCTTGATCGTGTGTGGGTTCTCAACTCTAGAATAAGGAACACTGGACTGAGCGAAAGTAGGGTTGGGTGATACGGCCACATACAGGTAGTCCCTGTTTTACCATGGCCTGACTTCTGATAACAGGTAAAAAGAAGCATAAATAAAATTCTAAATTCTGAATTTTCCTAGGCAAGCGATACACCGTACAACCTTTTTGGAAATGAGAGCTACTTCTTGGGTACCGATTAATGCGAAGGACTACCAGTTTGATACACACTTGTGGTGTGGGGAGCAGGACCCAACAATGACAGCTTAGTTATGTAATCACTTTATTGATTATATTTATAGTCACACAGTTGAGCAAGCTGGAGGCAACAGCCGCAAGGAATAACTCCCTGAGAGTAGAAATTTTGGAAGAAACCTTGGGAGGATCGAGGCTCAGGGGACCCTACTTGGGCTTAAAGTATGGCCCAGAATGAGGCAAAGCAATGAACCCCCCCAATAAAGGACACACCGAAAGCCACTAACCTGCTGCTGCACTGCCGTGTTTTATCCTCTTGAATCCAGATGAACTTGATTAGCGAACAACAACATTGCATAATCATGCACAAAGCATGGCAGCGGCGGCGACCCTATCTCCTACCATTCCATGCTTTGCCCATAGGGGGCCATCAGTGACAATGACAATAAGAAACAGATAAATATCAATATGCAACACTTTATTTCTAATAAAGTAAACTATATTTAGAACAGCCCCATGGGCGACTTATGAGGTCCTTGTGGGCGACCTGTGTGATGTAATACTGAGAGGTCCTGGGAAATGTAGTGAGGAAAAGCCATGGTCGTGCAATAATCATTTTTGTTTTTCGCAAAACGTGTTGAATATCAAATTTTTTGATAAAGTAAGCTTTAGGTTAATTAGTAATGCTGTAAATGTCATAGTCCATAACACACCTTAAAACAGTGGTTCCCAACTTTTTTTTTTTTTTTTTTAAATAAAGTTTTTTTTTTATTTAGAGTTATTGGATTCCCATAAGTTGGGCCGTCATACAATGGCGATTTACCTGTATTACAAAAATCAGAGTAGCTACATGGGAGTTGAGATATAATGAGCAAATAAGTAGCACTTCATTATTGATGTTTTATTCCAGCTGTTAAGTTGCTGGAAGCAGATCATATTAGTCACTGTGCTCCAGACAGAATGCAGCTCCTTAGACAGACAAATCTTACCTGGCTAAACAGTAATGTACAGTAATGTACTGTACAGCCCTAAGAGTATCTGCTCTTCCTTCTGAATCCATCCTGACACATTTTAACCCTGAAAGTTAAGCTACAATGACATTTTGAAGGCTGCCTAATGTAACTGCTGCCTTCAACAGTTGTACCTACTTCCTCCAGATAAGAGCTCTTAACGCGAAATCTTGTGAAGCTAGCTTTGGATATTTAGTCACCTGTGTCAGGTAAATCCTCTTTTTTTTTTACTGCTGATATGGATACCTTCCTTTCTGCCGAGTGTGAAGGCGTTAATAGCTGGTGTCTCTTTCCCTCTGCTCTGGAGACCTTCGTCGTCTTTGTGCATGGCGAGTAGTTTCCACGGTGATCTCCTCACCGCGAAAGGTTGGGCCACAGATGGTGGTTTATTGTCGCAAATAGGCAGTCTCGAAGTTCTACACTCCGGGTCAATGAATGGCTGAGCTCGGTAATTTCGCCAAACACTGATTACCAGATGTTTTTCAAGCCACGCGACTGGAATACGTTATGAACCTCTCCTGACAGGAGCTCATAGAAGCTCTAATGCAATCATGCCAGCTTCTAATAAGACCAATCGTGCACTAATGTACATGGGATACGGAGCCAACAACAATAATCGCTTTCTAGAAACCTGCTGGTGTTCAGCGTACTGTGCGAGGAGCGTCTTTGGCACTGATTTGGGAGCGAGCTGCGAGTGACTCAATGAAACGTAATGCTTCAGAGTGATTAATTAGTCCAACTGTATTTAAATTAGACATGTTCCATCTCGTTTTAGTTTAAAACAAATATCTAATTTTGTCGTATACTCTTTCTGGTGACCTTGTAATTTGCCTGTATGGAGTTTGCATGTCATCCCTGTCTCCATGTGGGATTTCTATGTGCATCTCTGTTTCCTCCCATGTCCCAAAGACATGCGTTAGGTTAGTTGGTTGCTCTAAACTGCTCTGCCATATCAGTGATTGCCTGAACAGTCTCATATAACTGATTCACTTTTAACTTGTGTAGTGCACGACACAGACAGCAACACAGGGACAGCACAGGGCTTTCCTAACTTGAATTCAAAATTCAGTTCATGCCTATACAGCGCTCTAAACAAACAAACAGGTCAAGTCACTTGTGGGTTTTTTTAGGAGACTGGACGCTTGTGGAAGTGTTAGATTTCGGTTAAGGCAAATGCTTACTCTGAATGAGCTTCCAGTCTGTCAATCAAGAGTCACAAGGGGTCGCTGGAACTTCTCCTGGACACAGTCTAAAGTGTTTTCTGCATGGGTGACCGGTACATCACATCTCCTGACCTTTGAGAGCATATCATCTATTTGGTTTCTTGGCACAAATATGGGTCATGGATGAATCATTTGAGGCTATATGTTGTGAAAATAGGATGTAGTAATACAGTACATGTTCAGCACTTACAGCAGCGCTCAAGTTTGTGAACCCTTTAGAATTTTCTATATTTCTGCATAAATGTGACCTAAAACATCAGATTTTCACACAAGTCCTAAAAGTAGATAGAGAACCTAGTTAAACAAATGAGACAAACATATTATACTGGATCATTTGTTTATAAAGGAAAATGATCCATTATTACTTAGTGAGTGGCAAAAGTATGCAAACCTTTGCTTTCAGTATCTGGTGTGATGCAGCAAAACAGGCCCAAACCATGATACTACTACCACCATGTTTCACAGATGGGATAAGGTTCTTATGCTGGAATGCAGTGTTTTCTTTTCTCCAAATGCTTTTCAAGTCAAAAAGTTCTATTTTGGTCTCATCTGTCCACAAAACATTCTTTCAGTAGCATTCTGGCATGTCCACGGGATCGTAAGCAAACTGTAGACAAGCATCAGTGTTCTTTTTGGAGAGCGGTGGCTTTCTCCTTTCAACCCTGCCATGCATACCATTATTGTTGAGTGTTTTTCTAATAATAGACTCATGAACATTAACCGACGTGAGAGATCTTTGGAGTGATCTTTGTTGGTCGACAACTCCTGGGGAGGGTAACAATGGTCTTGAGTTTCTTCCGTTTGTACACAATCTGTCTGACTGTGGATTGGTGGAGACCAAACTATTTAGAGATGGTTTTGTAACCTTGTTTTATGAGCATAAGCAACTCTTTTTCTGAAATCCTCAGAAATCTCCTTTGTTCGTGCCACGATACACTTCTATAAACGTGTGTTGTGAAGAGCAGACTTTGATAGATCCCTGTTCTTTAAATAAAACAGGGTGCCCCCTCGCACCTGATTTTCCTTGCAAATTAACTGCTAATCCTAGAGGTTCACATACTCACTAATATATAATATTGCATAATTTTATTCAGTAATTAAACAACCAAGTATATTTTTGTCTCATTTGTTTTGCTAGGTTCTGCTTTTTGGACTTTTGGACTGTGATGATATTTTAGGTCATATTTATGCAGAATTATAGAAAGTTCTTAAGGATTCACAAACTTTCAAGCACCACTGTAAGTGCTACTTGGTCAACTAAATAGTCTCCCTAAATGGTGCAGTACTAATGAGAAAATAGGCTTACTAATGAGTGAGTAGGCATCTATGGACACAGCCAAAATAGTCATCACCGTGGAAGTGCTTTGCGCCATACTGTTTGTAATTCTATAAATGCATAGCAAAAGTAAGCCATGGAGGAACTTTGAAAACATTCTGAACAATAAGTTTAATAAGATGTTTCGAACAGCATTGGAATTCGACAAAGTAACAAAGGCAAAGAGGTTAAAACTATCGCTAGTGCAGAGCCCAGAACAAGTTAGCAGCCCCTGCTACCTTTCTTTAGCAACGAGGAATATTCCATTAAAGGGCAAATTCATCACAAAACTATATTTTCAAGATTGAATCCTAATTACATCAATATCATATATCTGTCAACAAAGTGAAATTTAAATCCATGGATTTTTTAGAAAAAATTAATTTTGACCAGTGTCTGCTCTGAACTGGAAGTTCAGATTGCGCGCTCGGCAACTTTCGGAAAATCGTCTGTGATGATGTAGGCTACATGAGTCATCAGCCATTACGGTCATGGCTAGTGTGGTTCATTGTAGTGTAAACAAAATGAAATGACGGACTCTTGTGTAGTTGGAGATTTCACGAATTTTGCCAACAGATCTTTGGGAATATCAACGTATACTTTTCCAAAGAATGGTGCCATTAGACGTGCATGGATCCGCTTT
>JAVSBU010336302.1:0-10917 GCA_033118015.1 Loricariichthys derbyi | reverse complement strand
CAAAAATACCACGATAAATATTTTACATTAATATTTTTTGAAAATCCGCAAAACAGCGAGTCAGCAATAAACGAACCGCGAAGTAGCAAGGGAACATTGTAATTACAGTCTTTATAATGAAACGTGAAGTTGGTCAGTGTTCTTTAAACACTGGCGATATCCTTGATATGCTTAGAAAACTATATTATCTATAAAGGTAATTAATCACAGTATGATAAAATATTGTCATATTGCCGACCCCTATCTGGAAATGTACCTTTCTGATTCAGCATCCTCATTGGTAAAGACGTTCCACAACACTTAGCTTTTATATTCTGTATTTTACTTCATATTTTACAAATAAGTTCTCGCTGTTAATATTTTAGATTCTGTTTGTTAAAATGATTGCTGTGAACTTATTTATTCTCTCTTTCATCTCAAATCAGAACAAGCAAAAAATTAACAAGATTATACAGTTTAATTGTCTCACAGCCCTAGTTTAAAAATGGAATATGTAATTGGATTTAACAATATCAAATCAAGTCTAATGTTAATCTTGTACTAGTATCAGCCCACATAGAGAGACCTAGATACTTTATCTCTAAACCACACTGAATAAATTCTACCCCTGAACATTTCAGGTACTACCTAATGAGTTGTGTATGCTCTAGATCAGTGGTTCTCAAACTGTGGTATGTATACCACTGGTACCCCAGGAAATATACATAATTATTTCATAATTAAGGAATTGTTTATTCAGAAAAAAATCTAAAATAATGTGTAACATGCATTTTAAAAAATTACATAATTTTGTTTTAGTAAAATTTTGTTTTATTTTTGATAAAAAACACAACTTTTTCTTATTCTTGGTTTGAGAACCACTGCTCTAGATGTAATACGTTGGATGTAAATATTCTGCATTAGCTAAATAAGAATATTTTATTTAGCTCTGTTATCTCTTCTTCAGAGTCGGTCCCCAGTGGTGAGAGCCAGAGCGTAGCTGGAGGTGATGAGGACACTTTAGACGACTATCAAGAGCTAAACGCTCGGGAGGAACAGGACATTGAGAACATGATGGAAGTGTGCGAGTATGCCATCTCCAATGCTGAGGCCTTTGCTGAGAAACTCTTCAAAGAGCTACAAGTTTTGGATGGGGTATGTTAATGTGTGATCATGATTCCTGGCTAGGCTTTTGATAAATTAAAATTGCAGTACAAGTATGTGCCATTTAACATCAGTTTGCTTTTATGGTCAGAACAACTAGTTTTAACTCTAGACATTGTGGCCATAAACAGTCATTCAACATGGTCACCTAAACAGCCAATCAACGATGTGCATCCATGGACAGAGGTGGGAGTTAGAGTTTAAGAGCAGGAGTCTGTCCTTACTGGGTCATGTGCTCACTTGCACATTAGCTCAAATTTTCCTAGAGACTGTTCTACCTTGGTTGATGTGTTTAGAGACTTTTTTGTACAAGTTACTCATGTTTGTGTTACCCATTCTTTCCTCTCCAGGCAAACATCCAATCAATCATGGCATCAGAAAAGCAGGTGAATATTCTGATGCAGCTGCTGGATGAAGCTCTGGCTGAGGTGGATGCCATTGAGGGAAAGCTCATGAGCTACGAGGAGATGCTTCAGAGTGTCAAGGATCAGATGGACCAAATCTCGCAAAGCAACCGTCTCATTCAGACCAGCAACACGAACAACAGCAAGCTCCTAGATGAGATCCAATTCCTGGTGGTGAGTCTGGTTCAATATCTGTGAAGTAAAATCCTTTTATTTGTACATTGGGTCACCTTTTTGGCTCCAGTGGACCTATGAGTATGTCTTAAATAGCGAAATAGCAATAAAATCCCAAAAATCAAATCAATTTTGCTATATTGAATCACATGGTGTAAATCCTTATTGGTGTTTAGGCGTATGGTTCCAGGAGAACCTGATTATACAGTGGTGTGAAAAAGTGTTTGCCCCCTTCATGATTTCTTTTTTTTTTTTTTTTGCACGTTTTTCACTCTTAAATATTTCAGATCATCAAACAAATTTAAATTAGTCAAAAACAACACAAGTAAACACAAAATGCAGTTTTTAAATGAAGGCTTTTATTATCAAGCGAGAAAAAAATCCAAACCTACATGGTCCTGTGTGAAAAAGTGTTTGCCCCCTTGTGGTTTAGCACACCTGAGTTCAATTTCTCTAGCCACACCCAGGCCTGATTCCTACCACACCTGTTCTCAATCAAGAAATCACTTAACTAGGATCTGCCTAACAAAAAAAGTAGACCAAAAGATCCTCAAAAGCTAGACATAATACCAAGATCCAAAGAAATTCAGGAACAAATAAGAAAGAAGGTTATAAAGCCATTTGTAAAGTTTTGGGAGTCAAGCAAACCACAGTGAGAGCCATTATCCACAAATGGTGAAAACACAGAACAGTGGTGAACCTTCCCAAGAGTGGCCAACCAACCAAAATTACCCCAAGAGTGCAGCGAAGACTCATCCCACAGGTCATAAAAGACCCCACAACAACATCCCAAGAACTGCAGGCCTCACTTTCCTCAGTTAAAGTCAGTGTTCATGATACCACCATAAATAAGAAAGAGACTGGGCAAAAATGGTCTGCGTGGCAGAGTGCCAAGACGAAAAACACTGCCGAGGCAAAAGAATATTAGGCTCATCTCAATTTTGCCAGAAAACATCTTGATGATCCCCAAAACATTTGAGAAAATACTCTATGGACTGAGGAGACAAAAGTTGAACTTCTTGGAAGATGTGTCCCATTACATCTGCCATAAAAGTAACAGCGCATTTCAGATAAATATCATCATACCTACAGTAAAACATGGTGGTGGTAGTGTGATGGTCTGGGGCTGTTTTGCTGCTTCAGGACCTGGAAGACTTGCTTTCACTTTCTACCAAAAAATCCTGAAGGAGAATGTCCAGCCATCTGTTCATAACCTCAAGCTGAAACGAACTTGGGTTCTGCAACAGAACAATGTTCCAAAACACAGCAGCAAGTCCACCTCTGAATGGCTGAAGAAAAACAAAGTGAAGACTTTGGAGTGGCCTAGTCAAAGTCCTAAACTGAATCCTATTGAGATGCTGTGGCATGAGCTTAAAAAGCCGGTTCATGCTTGAAAACCCTCCAATGTGGCTGAATTACAACAATTCTGCAAAGATGAGTGGAACTAAATTCCTCCACAGTGCTGTGAAAGACTCATTACAAGTTACAGCAAAAGCTTGATTGCAGTTGTTGCTGCCAGTTGTGGTGCAACCAGTTATTAGGTTTAGGGGGCAAACACTTTTTCACACAGAACCATGTAGGTTTGGATTTTTTTCTCCCTTAATAATTAAAAACATTCATTTAAAAACTGCATTTTGTATTTCCTTGTGTAGTCTTTGACCAATATTTAAATTTGTTTGATGATCTGCAACATTTAAGAGCGACAAACATGCAAAAAAAATAAGAAATCACGAAGGGGCAAACACTTTTTCACACCACTATAACTCTTATATACATGGTATAGTACTGTGCAAAAGTCTTATGACACCATTATATTTTTGTTTTAACAATTAAAGAAATCTCTATGCAATTTTAAAACTGAAACACGGAAAATTCAGCTTATGCCAAGTTGATCCTTCTGTAGTCTGAAGAAGCTTAATCAGGGATGGTCATTTTGAAAGAGCAGCAATCAAGATCACACTAAATACTGACTTTTGTCTGAATTTATTTAGGTCTTCTCTGTTTGTTTCTTAATAAAGAGACAGAAAAATGGTTGTGTGTAGTCATAATACAGTTGCTAAAAAACAAATCTAATGGTGGTCTAAGACTTTTGCACAATACTGTATTTATAACCGCAATCCATAGTGTGTTGGGTCAGTAATGCTACGTTCACACATACACGGTTGCACGAGTTAACCGAGATAAGCCTTTTCCGTCTTTACCTGCAAAAATCCCAGTTAAATGAGGTGGAATCCAGGTAAAGCAGGTCAACCATTTTAAGCGCACGGTTATACGGTTTTTCCTGAAATTAACCGGGCCGGAAGGGAAACAGATAAAGCTGTTCATTTTCGGTAAAGCTGACAGACAATGCGGTATTAAGGTATATAAAGGTGTAACAGTACGGATGTGGAGGTAAACCACACGTATATAAGGGTAGCATTTAGGAAGGTCAGGAAAATATGAAAATTTAGCTCCGTCCCCTAGGCAGAGGACGACAGAGTTCAAGTTCAAGTGGTTTTTATTGTCATTTCAACCATATACAGTTATATACAGTACACAGTGAAACGAAACAGCATTCCTCCATAATAATGTAATTTACTTACATTAAATGTAACGGCTACAGCACACAGGACTCATGTATGTCAATCACAAAGATGTCATGGAAATAGACCAATTAAAACGCTCAGCAGTGAATCACATGTTCATGTGTAATGCCACATTTTACTTTACATGGTCATATAATGACACCTACTGGTCAGAACAGGTAATGTACAAAATTACTCTTTCATCTCAACTGAGGATATTCCTTACTTTTATTTTCGGTAAAATTTAAGCGTCCAGGTTTTTAGCTTTGAAAATCTGGTCACCCTAACCTACAGGTTGACTTTCGGTTATCCAGTAAGCATTTCATAAAGGCCGGTTGCCTTTAGGAAGGACAGGCAGGCTCTCGTCTTTCCAAGTCGTCTATATGGTCATTATGTAATGTTATGGTTCGGCAAAAACTCCCGGAATTATTTAACATTTTGAAACTTTGTGCGACCGGGATTTTTTTCCCAGTCTAGGCCACGCCCACCACCAGCTAATCCCCAAGCATCCAGGTTTTGCAGGAACACTCCAGGATACAATTCGGAAGTTTTGGTAAGCCAACTCGCTCAACTTGGCTACAATGTAGCTTAAATGAGGTGGAGTCCAGGCAAAGCAGGTCAACCCTTTTAAACGTGTGTGTATAGGCAGGTTATACTGTTTTTCCTGCAATTAACCGGGCCGGAAGGGAAACGGATAAAGTGGTTCATTTTCAGTAAAGCGGACGGTCAAGGCGGTATTAAGGTATATAAAGGCAAGACATACATGTAACCATACGAATGTTGAGATAAGCCGTACGTATATAAGGGTAGCATTTAGGAAGGTCAAGAAAATATGCAAATTTACCTTACGAAATCCTACCCGACCTACCGGTAGACTTTTGGTTATCCAGTTAAGTATTTCGTAAAGGCCGGTTGCCTTTCGGAAAGACAGGCAGGCTCCAATCTTTCCAGGTCATCTATACGGTCATTTCTTAATTTTATGGTTCTGGCAAAACTCCCGGAATTATTCAACATGTTGAATCTTTTTGGGCGACCGGGATTTTTTTCCCGGTCTAGGCCACGCCCACCACCGGTTAATTCGTAAGCATCCAGGTTTTGCAGGAACACTCCAGGATACACTTCGAAAGTTTTGGAAGGTCAAATCTCGGTTAACTCGGCCGCAACCGTGTATGTGTGAACGTAGCCTAAGTGTCTGTTTCATCTAGCTATTGTTTGTAATATTGGGTTCCATCAAACAAAAGACATTACCCTTTATATATACATTTCAGCAGCCTAATAATACTATGTGACTATGGTAATGTCTGGTCAATGTCCATTTCGGTCATCGTCCAGTTTCATAACTATTTTCACAGAGACACGTGTATTGCTCGCAACCGTACATTTTTACTATATAGGGCTTGATATCTTCATTCCAGTATTTGTAAACTGAATGTGACTCAATACACTTAATTCTCTTCTTGTTCATGCTCTTATCCACTGCAGCTGAAGTAAACAGACATACTTAATTCATCATCACAAGAAGAAACATCTAATTTGGGCATAGTTGAGAAATAGGGCTCTTCCATCACTACATGCTGATTGGACCCATTGTGTCTTTTCATGCTCAAGACAAGGCCAGTGGAATTGGCTGACATTAACTGTCTGGCTCTGTAGACACCACGTATAATTACAGTTACTAAAGCACATTTCCATCTGTTTGTTTATGCTGCAAGTGTGTGAAAGGTAATAGGAAGTCTGGCCCTTCAACGTTAAGAGTAATCAAAGCATTTCAGTGGTTTGTGTAGAGGCACATTTCCTCTTATTTTTCTCTTTTTCACAAACACCCATACAGACCGCTCACGTATCCACTTACGGGCCATGTCTTGGGTGGCTGATTCAAGGAAATTAAATCACAGTACATGAAATGAGCGAGGAATAAAGATACGGGAATCGCAAGCTTATGGTATGCAAATGAACAAATAGGACTAGGCAAGAAAAATGCAAATAAAGTGCACAAAGTCTCACTGAGCCCATTCTTAAAGCGTTCTGATCCCCCCGGTATAGCATCGAACATCTAGTTGTTGTGTATAGACTTGAGTTTGAGAGTAGATCAATATAAACATCAATATCATCAGCATGTTGGATCAAAGCTCCAGGGAATCATCCAGATGATAAACGGTAACCATCTGGGATGCCTGTTAGTAAAACACACGCCAGCTCTAAAGGGTTGAGAAAAGAAAATGACGACGACGAGATGGACTTATTCAATTACGCCCATTACGCACCAGTTCAAACCACAAAGGCCATATTCCTGCATTCCCTCTGCGAAGTGGCTAATGACATGAAGAAGCCTGTGTGTACTCCTCGTTGTGCCTAGTGAGCCAAATCACATTAATTATAGCCAATTGGCAGGCAGGACGACAGCAGGTGCTGTCAGGGTTGTGGGTAATTGCGTGACTGCGCCTTCAGAGCGCTGGCACCTGCGAAGGCTTGTCTTCAGAGCCAGCGGTGGACGGGCATTACCATTCTCCTGCCCTCATCCCAACAGATGTTCTAGCCGGTAATGGGTCCGTAGTGAGCAATCATATGTGAGAACTGCCGTGCTGCTGTAATTACTGTCAACAAGACAGCAATTCAAGGTTTGAAATATAATTTTTCCTGGATTCCTCGTTCCCATTTCTCCCCCGGTGTAATTTCCGGCCATTTGCAGTGAGGTGTTTTTATAACATGAGCTAAAACTGGTATATATTTTTCCATAATGACACCTTGTGCAGGATCACAAAGTCAACACGCAAACGTGTTCAGCGTTTATGGTAGCAAGTCGCCAGTCTCCATTAGCTAGTCAGCACTGTGGATTCTCATTATATGTGGATTTTGCTCTTCAGCTTTCTCAGGCTGTTAAATTCCTTCAAAAGTTCATAGAGCTTCAGTGTTTGCATAAGATGCATTAATATTTCTACAGATTTGTCAGACTTGAGCTTGTACAATCTGAACCAGACTGAAATACAGTGGTAACTCTGTATCCATCATTAATTCATTCCAGAAGGCTTGTCGACTACTGAAAATGATGAGTAATTTCTCCCATAAAGAATAATGTAAATTCATCCGATCCACAATTTATAAAGCATTACTAGTACATCCCCAAAAATTGGAATATAATGAAAAGGTTCAATATTTTTGTCACTCACTGCAGAAGGTGAAACCCATATATTATTTCAATTTCAAGCCTTTATTTCTTGAAATTTTGATAATTCATTACAGATAATGAAAACCAAAAATTCACTGTTTCAGAAAATTAGAATATTATATAAAATCAAGAGCCACTACACACAGACGAATCCTAGACATGATCTACAAATGTCATATTCCTAATATCAAGTAGCTCCTGAACCAGTGTAATGAGGAAGCCGTCTCTGTGGTGTTTAGAGACAGTCTTCCTCGTGTTCGGCGGCCATGCCGCATTTAGTAAGTACTTAGCGCCATCTGGCGGTGCGGCGCTATAGCATGACCTAATGAGATCCACCTGTTTTAAGGACTATAAATTGGATAGCAGATCTGGATCCTCGAGCTGGCATTGTGGCTTTACGCCCTTCGCGCCACTCGAGCTCCAGATCGGTCTGCAGTGGCATGCGATGGTGAAGCTAGTGATGTACTGTGGTTAATCTGATATGTTTCTCTGTTTCAGCATTGCGGCTGTTCTGACCGAGGCATGTCCCACTCCCTTATGGTGTGTGTCAGGGAAGAAGGTAACATCTGCCCTTCGTAGAGGGTAAGTGGGGTACAGGCTGGAGCCCGGAGGTATGTTTAGGTTTTTAGACAGAGTAAGGAAAGCAAGGTTTCCCTGACTCGATGGTTGATTCCTACAGATAATCCACACGTTTCACTGGGCTGGTTGGCTGCAATCTCCGCACCTGTAAAAGCGTGTCCAGCGGCGTGAGCATCTAGGGTTGAGATGTTTACTTTCCTGTTGTGCCTGTTCACCTGGGCTCTCCTGGCTGGTGTAGCCTGTATCTGGGATGTGCGCTCATGGTGCCAGTACATCCTAGCTTCAGCCGATCCCCGGGGGTCAGCCGGCTCGGCTGGTTTTGGTTTATTCCCATTCCTGGGTTCTGTTGGTTTTCATGTTTTTTAATAAACATTATGGTTATTTTATGCTGTCCTGTGTGTGGGTCCTTTATGTTAAATACCCCTGAGCGAGACAACCAGATCCAACATCAGAAGTCTTACCTGAGCTGTGGAGAAAAATAACTGGAGTGTTGCTCAGTGGTCCAAAATCCTCTTTTCAGATGAAAGTCAATTTTGCATGTCATTTGGAAATCAAGGTCCTAGATTCTGGAGGAAGAGTGGAGAGGAGCAGAATCCACGGTGCTTGAAGTCCAGTATGAAGTTTCCACAGTCAGTGATGATTTGGGGAGCCATGTCATCTGAAAGGAAGATTTTGGACCACTGAGTAACAGTCCAGTTCTTTTTCTCCACAGCCCAGGTAAGATGTCTGACGTTGTCTCTGGTTCAGGGGCAGCTTGACAGAAGGAATGTAGCTCATGTCTAGGATTCATCTGTGCGTAGTGACTCGATCTTATATAATATTATAATTTTCTGAAACACTGCATTTTGGGTTTTCATTATCTGTAAGCTACAATCATCAATATTTCAAGAAAAACAATTGTTCAAACATAATTCTAATTTATGTCTAGTGCACAAGTTTCCAGCATCCAGATGATCCAGTGCTTTGAAAGGTCAGTGTTTCCTCAATGTAACTGACTTGATGATAGTTTATTACAGTTTGCAGAGAGATCTCATTTTTTAGTTTGTTCCCTGCTGGATGTTTTATCCTCCTTTCATTGTAAAGTCTTAAAGGAAGAACATTTAAGATGTTAATAACATAGCCAACTTGGTGGAGATCTGTGAGTAGAGCACAATGTTCGGCCATCGTTCTCACGTCTATGGTTTAATCTAGAGGCGAACAGGGAGACTCTGTGGGATGCTGTAGTTAAGGTGATTCAGGAGATGACAGATCCAATGATGAATCAAGAAGATTGCGAAGCACAGGGGTGTAAAATCAATTTTTGCTGGAGTGTAGACCGCGCATGATTACAGTCTGCAGAGAGCTGTGTGTTGTGAGCCAGAGATCCAGACGCACTGGAAAGGACTAATCTGACTATTCAATCATTCACCATTCCACTTTAGCTCAGAGAGGTTATGAACCAAAACTTATTCTTGTTCCAAACACAAAAGTAATGTTTCAGTTTCACGAGGACAAATTGCAGGCTTTGGGTTAAACTATGACTGCTCTCGGTTAGGACTATATTGGGGGCTCATGGTTAGCATGGCAATAACTTGAGTATGTGCTAAACAAGAAGAGATACATATATCCATTTGCATATTCCATGTGCTGCGTAGTTTCCTGTCTGCTTTTCTTGGTGCACCAGAAAATTGTTCTCTAGCAGGAGCCTCAAAGAGCATAATTGAACTCCTACTTGATAACCGATGTCCAATGTCTACAAGCTAGTCTTGTGCTATATTGATTTTTCTATGTTGATTCACCATTAATAATTTACTTAATCTGTGGCATAAAGATATACAAGGTTTATAATGAGCAGTGAAAGCTCTGATCACTGCTAGTTCTTGATTTTCTATATGAAAAGACCGTTAAGTGAAATATGGCCTCCATTTTCTGTGGCATGGATTCCACATGTTGGAAATATTCATTTGAAATTTTGGAATTTTCCATGTTGACAGGATGGTATCTCATAATTCATGCAGATTTTTCTTGTCACTTTCACACTGCCAGTCTTCTGTTCTGCATCCCAGAAGTATTCTATTTGATTCATGCCCAATTGACTGGGATGGCCACTGAAGAACACTGGACTTATGAATCCAATTCATCAACCTTTCCTTTGTAACATGAAGCATTTTCATGCTGAAGGTAGCCATAAGAAAATGAATAAATTGTATCCATTAAGGGGTGCACATGGTCAGCAACAGCGATTATTGATTGGTATTCACAGGCCACACCTTTACAGTCCCCCTATCAGCCTGGACTGTTGACATGAAGCAGGTTGCCTCCATAGATTCATATCACTGGCACCACCTTCTGACCCTACAGTTTGTCTGGCAGGATATGTTTGTGCTGTCTTTAGCTATCCAGTTTTGGTGAACCTGTTGCTTCTGTAGTCTCACCTTTCTGTTCTTGGTTGACAAAACTCAAACTTTCATGGTCTTCTGCTGTTGTTGCCCATCTTAAGGCATTTACAGGAATTGTGCATTTGGATATGTTTTTCAACACAGATGTACAGAGCGCTTATCTGAGTTACCATACCTTTTATTTCGGCTTGCCCTTTCTCTTTTGACGTTTTATCTATGGGTACTTGCAGATGTCCCCACACGGTAAAAAAATCTCAGCTCTTTCTGTCCTTGTGTACTTCCTGTAGTTTATAGACCGGCTGAAAGGTCTTTCTATTCATGTACCATATATAATGCACTATGCATGGTTTAAACACTATTATTTAAACCATATGTTGCATGTAGTGCACTACATAGGGAATTGAGAGTCATTTTAGATTCAGCCCTATTCTATTTCATCTTTTAGGAATGCAAATACCCCGGTGTTCTGCCCACAAACTAAAATTATAAGTAACTAATATTTTATATAT
>JAVSBU010336292.1:0-10918 GCA_033118015.1 Loricariichthys derbyi | reverse complement strand
ATATAAAAGCACACCAGGTCACATTACGTTTAAGGTCCTGCAGATGGCGCCACACAAGGATGATCGAGCTATAAATACCTGGTATGTGCAACAGGATTCATAGATTGAGAACAGGTGGTACAGTGCAGTGAATATTTCATTTGATGTGTGGAAAGTGGGTTCAATAGCTGATGTTAATGATCGGCAAAAAGGAGTGATTGCATTTGGGTGTGCTAAATGCCAGTGTGAAGAAAGTAGCTTAATTTCTACAGGAAATCATCAGAATTGCAACCAAAATATTAAACTGACGGCCTAAGACTGATGGTTTTGCGACTTATGAATAAAAATTGCTTCACTTCTTTAAGCCAACACAACCAATTTCTGAAAGACTGCATGGAACTGCATACCGTGAACATAAGGAGCAGGTTGCCACGCAAAAGGCCATTGCACACTTCTGCTCACAAAACTGCCCGGTTACAGTTGATGAACACTAGACTGTACAAGACTGGAAATGTTATCTGGTCAGATGAATTTTGTTTCTATATTTGAATGATGATATGTGGTGTGTATAATCACATTTGTGCACAAGCTATATGTGAATTTCCTACAACGGAACTTCACTTTGAGGGGACACAAAGCTTTCAAGCTTTTTTGTCTTGTTGGAAAAACTCCATCAGGAGCATGATAGGGAAAAAAAATCTCCATCCATGCAAGATCCCAGGTCTCTACCAAAACTCCAGCAGCACTGCCATGCCTGATTAAATCGTGCCAGTTAACGCTAACACACCAGCACAATGAGAGCCCACCTTATAGAGCAATCCGAATGCCAGTCAATAGCATTCAAGTATTGTAGTTGAACATGCATGCACCCAAATGTTGCGCCATCTACAGGACGCCAGTAGCAGTTGCGATATGGCTTTGAGATGGCTCATAGAAACTCTCAAATAATTGTATGTTCTATCGGAACAAAACGTGAACGTGTGGATTTTCAGCGAATAACAAGTAAATACGTTCCAGAGAAAATTCCGCAAATGGGTGAATTCGCGAATGCTGAAGGGAGTCTACTGTATTGTACTGTACTACAAAGCACTACTTATTTTACTCACTAGTGGCCTCTAGTGGGGACTAAACAAAACAGACTGGAAAGCTTCAATGACTCGATTTACATATATGTCAATTAAGAGATGCCCTAAAGAGACTCACAATCTAAGCTATTGTAGGTTTAGGGGTTTTGTTCAAGGACACAACAGTGGAAGCTTGGCAGAGGTGGGATTTAGACCCTGAACCTTCTGGTCCATAGTCCAACACCTTAACCATTAGCTACCATTTACTCGAGTGTTTTGTTCAAGACCAAAGCATTTACCTATTCAAGATTAGGCAGTATTGATTAATTGATTCAAACACTGACCAGCATTACAAGACAGGAGGGAATCAAACTGATGAATCAAACTGACGAATCAAACATGGAGCAGGTGAACTAGATTGGAGGTAATCACAATCACAAAACTAGAGGGAGTCAATCTGATCAATGCCGTGCAGTAGTTGAATCAATGTATTGATTCCCTCGAGTCAAGGACAATGAACGAATTGATTGAACACTGACCATATAGGAGGAGACTGGAGGAAACTAATTTAATGTTAAATACTGGATAGATTTGTATTCATAAGAAAAGTTTTGTCGATTCAAGCACTGATGTGTTGAATTATTAATTTAAGAATTCAGTCAGTTTCTCACTGAATTCCAGTATCATGATTTTCTATAAAGACAAAGTTCTATTAAGAACAACTGTTCCCATGTAAATGTGTTTAGTAGGAAAAAAATAATTCACAGTGGAAAAGCAGTGACATTTAAAAAAATTTAATGGTCTGCCAAAATTTGTGTACTGGGTAGCATCTTTTAAATGTGTTCTATATAAACATATAGATAAAACGACCCACATTTTAAAAACAAAAACTTCCTTTTCAATTAAATATCCAGGGAAAAGCTCTATCTCTTGGGCCAGTTATGACGAAATCCTCTGTAAAACAAATATAGACCATCAGAGATCAGCAGTTATGAAAGAAGGCTGGCAAACAAAAAGCTGTTGGGTTTCATTACCTTTCTGATCTTGCTGGTAGGTAGGACATGCTCCTGCCTCCAGCCGCACTCTGTTTATTACCCCTCTGGTTTTTCTGAGAAATACAAATTAATTGTATATCGGTGAGGATAAATAACCGTATATACATTATTTATAATCGTCTATTTTCCCTTGCTAAGAATAGCTTAATTAAATGTTACCTTCCGTCTAGGTCCATGAGTCTGTCGGTTCGGATCAAACTGCCTGGAATCTTTGGACTTGCCTCCTAGAGAAAGGAGAAATTGATACTAATCCTGTACTGAACATCAAAGAACAGAATGCATTTTAAATAAAAGGACCCAGGTCATTTATTTATTGAGGAAAATGTAGAAATGGAGGTAATTTAAGACCATTGTTACCTCCTCAGGAGTGGTTGACCAACAAAGATCACTCCAAGAGCAAGACAAGGTCACAAAGGACCCCAGGGTAACTTCTATGCAACTAAAGGCCTCTCTCACATTGGCTAATATTAATGGTCATGAGCACAAAATCAGAAGAACGCTGAACAACAATGGTGTGCATGGCAGGATAGCAAAGAGAAAGCCACTTCTCTCTTAAAAGAACATTGCTGCTCATCTGCAGTTTGTTAAAGATCACGTGGACGAACCAGAAGGTTATTGGAAAAACGTTTTGTGGATGGGTGAGACCAAAATAGAACTTTTTGGTTTAAAAGAAAATAAGTTTGGATAAATAAATTTGGTTTGGAGAAAATAAGACACTGCATTCCAGAATAAGAACCTTATCCATCTGTGAAACATGGTGGTGGTAGTATCATGGTTTGGGCCTGTTTTGCTGCATCTGGACCAGGACGACTTGTTATCATTAACGGAACAATGAATTCTGAATTATATCAGAGAATTCTAAAGGAAAATATCAGGACATCTGTCCATGAAATTAATCTCAAGAGAAGGTGAAGAGTTCTACCAAAGAATGGTTAAAGAAGAATCTGTGTCTATTCAATGTATGTTTTTATACATTTTTATAAATCTGTACCATACCAGCAAACACTTTGAAATTGGACTGGCTGTAGTCGAAGGGTGTAAAAGCCGTAGATTGAGATTCCTCAGGATCTTCAGAAAGAGCAGGTGACTGAGCAGCAGTGGAGGCCTTATCGGTTTTCTGGACTTTCTTGCTTGGTTTTCGGGTTTCCTCTCCAGCTTCACTGGCCACTCTCTCTCTTTTTTGTGCCCCCTGCTTTGCCTCCTGGTGATCGAAGGGATGAACACGGTGTTGATAAATGACTAAAGATAAACCCAAGCCTTTTCTCTTCAGTGACATACTCACCATGACTTGCTGTCTGACAGTGCTGACGTTCTGCAGCGACTCCTGATAGGTCTGCTTGGCTTTTTTACGCTCCTCTGAAAGGTAGATAGACATTAACACATCATCCACATTAAAACAGAAACAAAATAATTTATTTTTCTTTAGTATTGTGGGAGTATAAGCAGGTACCTTTAGCTTTCTTTGCCTGCTCTTTGGCTTCTTGTTTAGCTTGAGCCTCTTTCTGCTGCTGTTCCACACTCTGGAGCTTCCAACGATTACTGATCTGTTAAAAGAGAAGCACAGAATAAAGAATAACAGAACAAAAATGCATCTGGTGACTCCATGTCAGTACTTCATTGTGACTGCTAGTGAATTCCGTGACTTTAGCAAGATCCTTAACTCTTCGTGATCTCATTTATACGTCAATCTGGGTTAGGGCATCGGCTTCAAATGGAATGTGATTTAATTTATATTTACCTCATAAATCTTTGATGAAGGGTCATATTTTGCGTTTTTGGAAATATGTATGTCCTTAGAGGGTAAATACTGAAACAAAGAATCAACATCAGAAACATCGTTAAATATACTAACGTACAAACTAAATCATTAAGAAACATTTTCATTGGGCTACACTCAACATTTATGGTTTCATACCATTCTGAACGGGTTCTCAAATGACTCCATGATGCTGTGTGCCTTCTGCTGGGCAACAGTCATGTGACCAGTGATGCTGACTTCCTCTTCCTCCTTCATCAGAACCAACACAAACATAAATCTTATATAATAACTTAACACAAATGGTTATGTTGAATAGACCATGAATACACACTGGGTCAGGTCTTTGAAGGACATTAGCAGAATGAGGTTCATGTACAGTAGAAACGTCTATTCATTTGTATTATGAACTGGCCAACATTCAAATAACTGCTCAATAATAAAGACATGCAATAACAGTCTGCCTGGTAATCCAAAATCTTGCTGGTGAATTCAATTGCACTTGTGTGCGTTTCCTTTCCCAACACTAAACTAAATGGATAGAAACCAATCAACTGCATCCCCCCCCGTACATACCAACTCACCAAGATATACCATTAAAAAATAAATAAATAAACAAAAACACAAATTAAGAAGTCACAAGCTAGAAATGTGTAATGAGAGAGCTCCTGTACTGAGAGCGTTCCTGATAAACAATGGATGCCTTTATATGCGTAATAATACGATCATAATCAAATTTCTGCAGTTATCTGATTATCTAAGCAGTCTTATATCTGATGTAGGAATCACATCAAGAAATAAAATAAAAAGCTTGATTTTAGCTACACACGTTACGCATACCATCACTATGATTTCAATTGGTTTTCTCAGCTTGTGCAAATGTAAATAGAATGTAAAGCTGCATACGCAGTATAAGCTTGAGGAATTGAAGAATATCAAACCCAGAATTTTCCCATTATCTCATTAACCAAGTGCATATCGCTGTCATCTCACACCTACAATATTCCCAGTTCGATCCCAAATCTGGACTCTGCAGTGTTAGTGTTTTTTTACTCCACATTCCAAAGACATGCATTAGAATGATCGGTCACTAAACTGGCCCATGGCTAGTGAGCGACATTATATAAAACTAACACATTAATCCAAGTGCATGTGAGCTTGTTGATCAGATTATTATATGCACAATGTCCATCCCTGCTGAGGACAACTAACTGAAGACTTCCAGCTCTACTGCATTGCCTCCATTACCTTCAACCGGCTCGACTGCAAAATGATAATTTTCCAATAAAGCTCCAATAGAATTGTACATCTTTACAAACATCTTACCGCAAAGAGAGAGATTTGTGCAGAAGCCACAAGGCCATTGTGAGACTTATCACCACCGGTGACATCTGTCTCATCATCTTCTGAGAATAGGACTCCACGTTTCACAGGGGTTTCTACCAACACAGCAGGACACATTTACAGCGTTATAACCTTAAAATGAACTAGCCAAAAGTTTCATCACTATCATCACATATTATTGTTTATAATAAAAGATTGAGAACTCAATGCACTATAAAAAGTGATTCAAAAAGAGCAATGCTATTAAGATAGTGGACCACGGGGGATGATCCTCTTATTAACCTCCTCTCCTGCATGTGAAAACCCAACATCTGGATCATAGCAGTGATGTGACACAAGACTTCCTACTCATTTTGGTGTGTTTATTTGTATTTCTTAGACTCTTTCCTGTTATTATTTAGCTCAATTTACCAAACCCACTCAATTTTATACCAAACAGAACTATGGCTGTACTAATAAATAGGTGGTTATGGGCGGAGCCTATTAGATACATTCATTACAAGCATCTTTCATTGCTCACCTACCATTGGACGAGAGCTCCATAAGGTCACTCTCAGATACATGTGAGGTGTCATGGGGTCCAAACAAAACGGGCTCAGACTGTAAAACAGGGAATAAAGTTTTATTATACAAATCTATAAGTCTTCTCTCTGTAACAGTAACAGAAGCAACCACGGGTCAACAAACCTTTCTTTTGGGGGTCAGCGATTTCTTTTTTTCCACTATTTGCTCAGCCTGCGAAAATATAAAATTGTTGCAAAATTTTAACCTCACAGAACAATAGTAGTACAATCCAATTACTCAGGGCTTTCAAAATTATTTTCCACCTACTCCACCAGTCAGCACCGTCTACTTTTTTATTTAAGTAGCGTAATTCATATGTTTACCACTAGGTGTCAGTCATAACTTACGATAAGGCGCCTGCTACTTTGGCATACAACCCTGCTACTCCAAAACAATTTGAAAGCCCTGATTACTACTATTAAACATTATTAAAAAAGGCAACTTAAAGTCATATGGCTAACATTTGCACGTAGAGTGCAGTCTTATAAACATTTTATATTATGCCTTTGTTACGTGCTAAGATTTTGTTAATTTTTAAGAACTAAAAGATGATAAATGAGATTCACATGATAAATCCAACCAAATGAGCAGCAGAGAAGAAGTAAAGGCTCACCTTTAATAAAGGGATTTCTCTCGCTTGTTTGATGAGCTGATGGAGTTCGTTGATCTGCTGGCGCACAAGTGGCGGTGTGGGGTTGCAGCATGCAATGATGCCCTGTGGCTCCCTTTAATCGAATAAGCAACAGGTCAAACTACAGCCTGTTCACATACCCGAGACCCACGACCACATAAACTAGTGTTCAAAACAATAGCAGTCCGTTTATCGGTATAAATTATATTAACACAGAAGAAAATTTACCAGTTGGTGCAGTAGAATAGGTGCCAATTTACCAAATACCAGGGATCATGGACCAGTTTGCATATATCAAAGCACTTGAAGAGGTCATGTTGCCTTAACGATGACGAGGAAACGCCATTGAAATGGGTGTTTCAACAATACAACGACCCCAAACATAGCGGTAAACGAGCAAAATCACGGTTCCAGTCCACCAAAATGGAGGTTATGGAGCGGCCAGCCTAATCCCTGGACCTTAATCACATAAAAAACTTGTGCGGTAACATAAAAAAAATGCTGTTTCTGAGGCAAAACCAAGAAATGCAAATGAATTATGGGATGTAATACCAGTTAGCAGGTGCCAAAAGTTGGTTGACTCTGCAACACAGATGTGAAGCAGTTCTAAAAAATTGTGGTTATAATACTAAATATTAGGTTAATGATTCACAGGAATGATAAATTAATGATTAATTAACTTTATATTTTCTGTAAAGTAGTTCAGAATTATATGCGTGTTATACTAATTATTAACTATTATATTAACTATTCTAAAGATTTGGGCTTAACTCATGATTTTAAACGCACTGCTATTATTTTAAACAGAATCCTAACAGGCTGATTTTCATTCTGATGTTATAGTGGTCTAAAAGTGGCCAAAAATAGATGTGTAAGAACGTACTTGGGTAACTCCTCAGAAATTTTCATCAACATGTGGTTGGGTAAGATGTACCTGCAAGGTAAAAAAAAAGGTCCAATAACAAAGGTATCATTAGACATAAATCAAATTAAGGCAAGTGTTAACCAGCTGAAAACAAACACTAACAAAGGGGTTCTACTGGATTCAGATCTGGTGCCTGAAGGCCACTGAACACACTTGAAGTAGCCATTAGAAGAAGGGTAAATTGTGGCTACAAAGGGATGCACATGGTTAGCAACAAGACATATAGACTGTGGCATTCATCACTATTGATTGCTATAAACAGGCTCAAGAAAATATTCCAGAGAAGAACTGCATCTCCACCCAGTATCATTACCAGAGCCTACAATCGTCAATAGGGGCTGCTGTTGCAGCAGTAATGATATGATCACCCAGTCGGCCCTCCCTCAGCCACAGGCAGTGGTTTCCACCCAGTGCCCGGCCAGACTGGAGGCGCTGCTGACAAACTGGATCATGGAGTCTCTGCAGCAAAACAGACTGCCATCTGAGTGAGAGGTTCTGGTTACAGTTAGGTGGTGTTCAAACTTACCCGGTGCTCTCATCCTCCACTCTGGCTAGTTTATCCCTCCAGGAGTACAGCAGGCGAAAGGCGGTTAATTGCTGACTGTTAAAGCTCCTCTTCTGTCGTTTGTACAGCTCCATATAGGACTCCTCAGTGAAAATAGGCTTCACATATTTCTGAGAGGAAAATAATAAAACATGGTCTACAACCTCGAATTAAGTCAAGAATGTTCCTTTTTACAAAAACGTCACTATAGTGCATAGATGCATAAACGCTCAGCAATTCGTAGTGAGATAAAAAAAAAAAAACTCTTACTTTGAGACAGAGCTCTTTGCTTTTAGTCCAAACCATCTGAATCAGGTTTGGCTGTGCATTAGCCGAGTCAAACAGGTCCGCTCTTAGTCGATCATACACGTAGAGCAGGTAATGTGTATCAGCCTGAGCATATTTGATCATTTCCTCTGGCAGGGGACTGAGACAAAACATATAGGTTATTTAAAACGATTAAAATATAAAGGGAATAAACGTTTATGCCGGTACCTTACCGTATTCTCCAGTCGGCGAGCTGGTAGCGCTTATTCGAGTCCACATTGCAGAAGACTTTGAGAAGGTGATCCAGAGAGTTTCTGCCAAGGTTCAAGGTGCGAGATGCTTGGTGAGTGTCAAACATGTTAACTACATAGAGACTCAAGTCTTTCTGCAGCCACTCAATATCTGAGTCAGCACCATGGAAAACCTACAAGAGCAAAAGAAGGTCATTAGAACAAGCGCACACTGTAGATACAGAGCCCTGCAAAAGTATTCATACCCTTAAACATTTTTGTCACATTTTTAAATACAAATCCAAATCGAATCTGCTTTGATCTAAACCATCCCACTGTAGCTCTGGCTGTATGTTTAGGGTCGTTGTCTTTCTGGAATATCAACCTCCGTCCTAGTCTCAAGTATTTTGCAGCCTCTAACAGGTTTTACCCCAGGATTACCCTGTATTTAGCTAGCTACATCCATCCATCCATCCATCCATCCATCCATCAACTCTTCCCAGTACCTTGCAAAAGTATTCATACCCCTTGAACTTTTTCACATTTTTAATAAAAAACGTGTGGTGTGCATTTATATTCAGCCCCCCTGAGTCAATACTTTATAGGACCACCTTTTACTGCAATTACAGCTGCAAGTCTTTTAGGGTTTGTCTCTACCAGCTTTTTACGTCTCGAGGCTTAAATTTTTGTCCATTCTTCTTTGCAAAATAGCTCAAGCTCAGTCAGATTAGATGGAAAGATTTAAGTCTTTCCACAGATTCTCAATAGGATTTAGGTCTGGACTTTGACTCGGCCTTTCTAACACATGATTATTCTTTGATCTAAAGCATTCCATTGTAGCTTTGGCTGTATGTTTAGGGTCGTTGTCTTGCTGGAATATCAACCTCCGCCCCAGTCTCAATTTTTTTTACAGGCTCTAACAGGTTTTCCTCCAGGATTACCCTGTATTTAGCTTCATCCATCTATCAATCACCTCTTCCCTGTCTTTGCTGAAGAAAAGCAGCCTTACAGTATGATGCTGCCAACACGTGTTAATGTTGGGGATGGTGTGGTGCAGTATCAGTTTCCGACACACATAGCATTTTGCGTTTAGGTCAACTCTGGCGTCATCTAACCAGAGCACTTTCTACGTTTGCTGTGTCCCCCTACATGACTTGTGGCAAACTACAAGAGGTACGTCTTATGACTTGCATTCTTCTCTCCACTCTTCCATAGGGGCCAGATTTGGGGAGTAAACGATTAATAGTTGTCCTCTGGCCAGATTATCCCACCTGAGCTGTGGATCTCTGCAGCTCCTCCAGAGTGACCATGGACCTCTTGGCTGCTTCCCTAATTAGTTCCTCCTCAACTGGGCCATCAGTTTAAGTGGACAGCCAGATCGTGGTAGGTTTATAGTTGTGCCATACTTCTATTTTCGGATGATGGATTGAACAATGCTGTGTAGGCCAGGTTATGCCCTCTGAACAGACTTTTAAAGCTTCATGAAGGTTACAGCAGCAATGCAAACCCAAAGCGATAAAGAAGAACATAAGGCAAAGTACCTTCACAATGTTGGGATTGGTGAAGCTCTCGTTGAGAACGTACATCTCACTGCGCAGCTCCAGCGTGTCGATGATGAAATCCTCTTCTCTGGTGGAAATCTGCATCAAGCAGGTGATTCCCAGGAAGCTTCTGTAGGAATGGTGCTGTGACAAGAAAAAACCAGACAACACGATGCCGATTGGGTCAGGCTGGCAGCACAGGGCATAAGGAAGGACACCAATCCATCCTAGAGAATATCACCCACATAAGTAGGAAAGAGTTTAGAAAGAAAAATTAACCTAATGCATCTATGGAATGTGGTAGGGAAATGGAGTACCCAGAGTAAACCAACACAGACAAGGAGGACATGCAACCTCTACGCACCACCGTGCTACCCCTAAAACCTTTTGCCCTTTACGTAATGTATGTAAATAAGCAATTAACATAAGAATATGGTAATTACAGTTCAGTCACACCTCAAGATCCACAGCGAATTCTGTTGTCTTATTTAACTTCTCATTTAAGGCCACCAGATCCTCCAATGTGTCGATGAACTGACAAGTCGTCTCTTCTAAGGGTTTATACATCTGTAAGATAACAACCGAAAGTCAAAAGAATTTTTAATAAAACGACTGACAGAAATCTGAAGTATCTCCACGTTTACCTGAGGTTCAGGTTTAGATTTCAGGCTCTCTGGCATATCTAGGTGATTTAGCTCATACTGGTAAGGATGAGAGAACCTAAAGCACAAAACCAGAAGGTCTGAGACCATCAGGAACTAAAAGCACACCAGTGTCATGTTTGGGGAAGAAAAACACTTTGGTTACATGTCGTCCATTTGCTCTTGTGTTCTCAGTTGGTGGATAAAATCAGCCAGAGCTGCAGGTACGTCCAAATCTTCAGGCCTTTCCTTCTGTAGTCGTTTGTTGGTGAAATCTACATACGAGGCACAGACACACAGTATAAAGCCCCGTTCACACATACACGGTTGCGCCCGAGTTAACCGAGATAAGCCTTTTTCGGTTTTACCTGCAAAAA
>JAVSBU010336284.1:0-10918 GCA_033118015.1 Loricariichthys derbyi | reverse complement strand
TGTGTGTGTGTGTGTGTGTGTGTGTGTGTGTGTGTGTGTGTGTGTGTGTGTGTGTGTGTGTGTGTGCGCGCGCAAATCGGTCATTTTATTAGGTACACCTATTTGACTGCTCGTTAATGGAACTATATTCAGCAAATCACATGACAGCAATGAAACGCATTTAGAAATGTAGACATGGTCAAGAAGACCTACTGAAGTTCAAACCGAGCATTAGAATAACTTAAAAATTGCTGATGTAGCAGGATTTTGATGTACAGCCTTCATATAACTTACAGGGAATAGTCAGGAAAAACAGAAAATACCCAGTGAGAGGCAGTTCTGTGGCAAAAAAATGCAATGAAAATGCTTTTCTCTGCTCACAAATGGCTTTTTGCTCATGTGCTTGGGCCATACTTGCGGTCATGAATAAAGATATTATCATATTTAGTTATAATCTATCAACACGTGTATTGTGAAGTGCCTGCTGTAGGTACAAGGTATTGGTGTCCATTGGCTTTAAATCAGCACTGATATTCTGTGTCCCTTTCTTACTCTTTTAGGCAGCGTTGGTGATGCCATCTCAGCTCTGACTACAGATGTTTATGTGTCTGATGATGGGGGATACACATGGATCCGTGCTCTTGAGGGCCCCCATCACTATGCCATCCTGGACTCAGGAGGTCTGCTCGTAGCCGTCGAGCAGAACCCCAGCATGCCTATATCTCAGATCAAGTGAGTGCTTTTACTCAGGATCTGTTTTGTTTAGAACTTCATGTGGAACTTTTTAAAATAACAAAAAAAACAAAAAAAAACCCCTCTGTAACACAGTCGATTTCTACTTTGAATATGTACTAGGCTGTCCTTATTTTCTTATATGAAACACTGTTCCTGGAAACACTTGTGATTGGTTATGCAAGAGACAATGACTAAATATACTTCATTTATCAGGTTCTCCACGGATGAGGGCCAATGCTGGCATGTATATAACTTCACAAAGGACCCGATCTACTTTACTGGACTTGCCTGTGAGCCAGGGGCACGCTCCATGAATGTTAGCATTTGGGGCTACAGAAATATGTTAATCCAGTACTGGGTCTCTGTCACCATTGACTTCAAAGAGCTTCTCACTCGAGATTGTAAGTGAGCTATTTTGTACAGTCATGTTGTTGCCCAAACAGAGTGGTACAGCTCCAGAATATATTGGACTTTATTATAAATATACCGATTTAATATTAAGTTTTGGACTGATTCTGGCCTCAAACACTGGGCCGGTATTAAATTTGACATTTTATACCTGCCATGAATGTGCAAGAACTGTGTGAATTACATAACACAGACATTGAGCTTCGTTACTGCGAGGATATCAGCAGCATTTATACCCCTTTGACACATAGGAGTATTTTGTCATGGCTGTCATGGCGCGGCCTTTTCGTGTGATTACTCGAGTTTACTCGGAGTGTTGAGGATATTTCGAGGTTTTTCCGGGCTTTTTTCATGTTTACGGGAGGGCGTGGCCTAAATACAGTGAACCCACGAGAGGATCGAACATGTTTGATTCTTTCATGGCTTGACATTGAGACCCTCGATTTCACACTTTGTCATGGTCTGGCGAGGGGCTTTTGTGCCATTTCCAGGATATAAATGCCATAGAAATGCCATTTCCATTGTCGGATACAAGTTAGTCCTCTGCGTTTACGAGTTACATTGGAGCGATTCCTCCAAGCGGGTGTGTAGGACTGATCAACAGATACCGATTACCACAACATATTACCACAAATGTTACAGGTATTGCTTGATTTATTGTTATATATAGACATTGTTTGAGATATTGATTATATATAATATATATGAGATGTTTGAGACATTTATTATATATGAACCCTTTCGATAAAAAACCGTGTGACATTTTTTGTAAAAAAACAAAATGAAACACTTTTTAGGCATGCATGACGTTGTTTGATGTCCTTCATTTAATATTCACCATCGCTACAACAGTTTGTCTGTTAATTAGGGCTGTGATTTAAACCTTAAATTGTGCTCACACAGAAAAAGTGTTTATCTCCTCTGGCAAAACTGAAAGGACATGCAATGGTACTAAGCGCGGCTGATGAAAGTCATTTAAATATAGGGAAAAAAAGAAAGCTGAAAATGAACACAAGCGCATTACAGGAAAACCCTACATTAACAGAAAGGGTGAAGAAAAACCAGGGAAAAAGGAGAAATGGTTGTTGGCTTTTTGTTGAAAGGGTTCATTTATTATTATTATTATTATTATTTTTATTATATATAATTATTATATTAATATCATGAAAATGTATTAATATCATGAGGAAAATGTATTATATTAATATTAAAAGCCCTGAATTCATACAGTCTGGGCTAGGGGAGGGGCTAAATTTGCATATATTCCCAAGCCTTTCGTGGACAATACCAAGCTTGGCGAGGGGCTAACGTGATTTTTCTGACATAGATGTCAAGGTTTTTTGACCCACGTCAGCCACGAAAAAAAATGCCTATGTGTGAAAGGGGTATTACTGGTGGATATTTGGTGCACTTTGTATTATTGCATGATATTAAAATAAAAAAGAGGATTAATACACCTCTAAAAATCGTCCTCATAAAGTATCTAAATGTTTTCCTGTGTTGGTACTAGGAGATAGAATTCTAGCATAAAAGCTTGTTTGTTTGCTTAACTGAAGACAGCATTTCTGGGAGTTCATGACTGTCACTCAGTGCTGACATTTGAGTTACGGTAATCTTGGTAGTAAATATATACAGTATTTTAATCTGTTATATCCTTTTCGTTTCATTTGTCCTATGAGGTGGTGATAATGACTACGTAGAGTGGCTGGCGCATTCAGATGATGTCAGCGATCCAAATGATGGCTGCATGCTGGGATATAAGGAACGTTTTCTGCGATTAAAAAAAGACTCGGTGTGCTGGAATGGACGTGATTATATTGTGAACAAGCAGCCTACACCATGTTCCTGCACACTAGATGACTACCTGTGGTTAGTGTTAGGGCTTGAGTTTAAATCGCTGAGTTTGCCAAGATGTTTTGTTTTTGGCCTCCACTCTTTCCGCCTGTTTGTAGGCCTAGGTCTCTTGGTTAAACAGTACTGTGCAAAAGTTTTAGGCAGGTGTGAAAAAAGCTGCAAAGCAGTAATACTTTCAAAAATAGAAGTGTTAATAGACGTGTTTATTTCGTTAGTTAACAAAATGCGAAGTGAATGAACAAAAGAGAAATCTAAATGAAATCAGTATTTGTTGTGACCAACTTTTACTTTCAAAACAGCATAAATTCTTCTAGGTACACTCGCACAAAATCAGGGATTATAACCAGGCGTATGATTAACCGATTATACCAAGCATAATGTGTAGGAGGCTTAAAATTGGGTGAGGAACAACCAAACTCTGCTACAAAGGTTTTTAACCTTTTCCAGCCTGATGAGCATCAAAAATAATTTTTCTGAGGTCCTCAGAAATCTCCTTTGTCCATGCCATGATACTCTTCCACAAATGTGTGTTGTGAAGAACAGACTTTGATAGATCGCTGTTCTTTAATTACACAAATGTAACAGAATAAAAAGTATGAGCGATAACAATACAGCACTTTGCAGCTCATGTTCTGTAATTTCATGGACATACTGTTGAAATGTTTAAATTTTCCTCACAGATGTACCTACAGGCTGACATCCTGTTCACAACTGAACTGAACATGCATTAGTATCTGTGACAACCAGCCTCCAACCAGCTAATATATTAGGATCTACATATAGCAATTTTTTTTCACAAAAAATCCAGTACAGGTCGAGTGAAATGCTCACCTTTAGACTTTCCTATGTGGGTCATTTTAGACCTGTTCGGTTTCCAGTAGACCAGTCAGACTGGTTTGGTTTCAGTTTTATTGCTCCAGTTTTATGGGTGGCATTGTTTTGACACTATTTTAGATAATGACTCTCCCATGTCCTATTTTGAGTTGTGACTAATTTTAACTACAAGACCATTTGTTAAAATATTTTAAATTATAATTTTGAGATGCTCAATAAACACAAACTCAGATCTGAATATGTAAAGCCAGCTTTTATATATTGTATGGTATCATGTGTTGTCTATATGAATATTTCAGGTGTGGATTTAAGAGTAATAGTCTTTCTCTCTCCTCAGTGACTTTGGGTATTACCGGAAGGAAAACAGCTCAGAGTGTTTGGAGCAGGCTGAACTTAAAGGCCATGATCTAGAGATTTGCATTCATGGCAAGAAAGAACAGCTACAGACTAATGGGTATGATATTCCCCTGTTTGCCTGTGCTATACAATCAAAAGAAATGTTTTAAATAGAGTAGCAGCATTTTGCTGTGATATAACTAAGTAATGTTGCCATTTTTATTAAAGAAGAAAATAATAATGAATTAAATGTGTTTCCCTAATAAAATTGAAAAAAAAAACAAAAAAAAAAACAATAATAGTAACACATACTGTAAGGTTACAACCTCAGGCTCAGGTTTTTTTTTTTGTTTTTTTTTTTGAGGCGACTGGAACATCTTATGGCTGGGTACCACCTTATCCCTGATTTGTAGGTCCAATACCTGTGCCCACTGTAGCTATGTAGTAGCTGTGCAGACATTATGTAACCTATACTATTTCAGATATTTTGGGAATGTGTTTTTGTTGTCTGTGTTATTGTGATTCCAGAACTATGTTGTTGATAAGACTGACTAGGTAAAAAGAAATTGTGAGGAATTTTGTTTGGTTTGGTTATCCAGATATCGTTTTTATTCAGACTTTTAATTATAATGCTCAACATTGTCTACCAGAACTGCTGCGTTATACAAAAGATGAAGCCTTTGTTACCACTGCCACTTGTGCCACCAGAGGGCATCCGCGCTCCATCAATCAACCCAGAGCGAGATCGTGCATGCGCCGGTGTAATCAAGGACCAGACAAGAGACAGATGTGAGCAGGCCTATAAATACAGCAGCATCTGAACTGTCTCTTGTCGCGTCCTTGAATGCTACGCGCTCCAAGCTCATTTCGTCAGTTCGCTTCGTTTCTTGCTTATAGCTTTGTCTCAGCGTTCGTGTAGTACTTACTCCATCTCAGGTTAGCTCCGTGTATTTTCGTTTTCGTGTTTTCTCTCAGCCGAGCCTCCACGCTCACGCTCAAGTGTCATGTTTTTTGGTAGCACACTTTTAGTTTCATTTTGCGTGAGGAGAGCTCAGCTCACTCATACCCTTTTCTGTTTGTTGCTACTTTTTTATTTGTTGCCTCCGTTCTCCCTCCCGCTTCGGGTTTCATGTTGCCTTTTCACTCGGTTTTGTCCCATTACCTCTGTTTACTCGTGTTTGCGCCCTCCTCGTAATTTTTTTATTTTTTGTCATCCCCATTTCCCTTTTTCCCTTTGGTCTCCCTGCATGCCTCAGTGGCGACGCTTACGATGGGTGTCTATCCCCTTAGGGACACAGGTACCACCTCAGCTGCCAAGGGGGGAGGTGGAGTAGGCACCAGGGGGGGCCAAGGTAACCTTGAGGGCTCTTAGACAGCGTAGGGTCAGAAGGCACCCACCGCAGTCGTCACCTTGTAGCACCACATTTCAATGCATCCTGCCGTCCCCTGCACTTAGGTCCTCTTTAGCCAATATCATAACAGAAGGATGTGACCAGCCTGTGGACCTAGCGATCCAACCAACAGGCCGTCTGCTTCCAAGGGGCTGTGCTTGGGTGACACAAGCAATAGCACCAGGCGTTCGCTGCCACCTTAAACCAGCTAGGCTTGGCCGTCTAGGCTGTATATGTGCCAGCCGCCCAACCGATGGCTCCGCCTCCTGCTACCACACCTAGCTACGATTCTCCCATCGCCATGCCGGAAAGATACTTGGGGGAACCAGACAAGGGTTTCTTCAGCTCTGCGTATTTTCGCTTTTGCAAGTTAGTTTTCTTTCGTCCGAGCCTCCCCAGTCATGCCCAAGTGTCATGTTTTTTGGTAACACACTTTTAGTTTTGTTTTGCGTGAGGACAGCTCAGCTCACTCATGCCCTTTTCTGTTTGTTGCTACTTTTCCTGAATTTTTCCTCGTCGCCTCCGTTCTCCCTCCCCCGTCGGTTTTTGTGTTTCATTTACACTCGGGGTTTTGTCCCATTACCTCTGTTTACTCAGGTTTGTGCCCTCCTAGTTATTAATTTTTTTATCATCCCAATTTCCCTTTTTCTCTCTGGTCTCCCTGGGCGCCTCTGTGGCGACGCTTATGGTGGGTGTCTATTCCCTTAGGGACATGCATACAGCCTCACCCGCCAAGGGAGGTAACCTTGAGGGCACTTAGACAGCATAGGGTCAGAGGGCACTCATCGCAGTCGTTACTGTGTCATGGCACAGTTCAACGCATCCTACCGTCCGCCCCCTGCACTATGTCCTCTTTATCCAACATCATGACAGCACTCCTGCTCGTGGGACATGTTTTACTGAACCTACAAACCCTTTGTAGGTAGTTAAAGACAAGACAGGTATTTTGCAGTTTACAATGGGAACGTTCTGACAAATTCATTTGACATAAGTACTATGTTACATGATGGCAACTTCCACATCCCAGTGCAGGTACTGCATATGCTGTGCTAAAAGCTAGCTGCAAATGTAGGTGATCAACTATTGTAAGGACGTGTTAATTGACCTTTGTGTTTCATTAAAATATACATATGCTTCATTTAAGGTTGTTGTTCGCAAAGGTTGTATTTTGTTTTTAAAAATATTTGTTGTTAGTGTTGAAGTTTTGTTGTGGCCACAACAGTGCAGACAAAAACCAGCATGAAAGCAGAACAAAGTCTAATTGTGTTATAATGTTAACTTAACCTATACTCAGGTATCGGAAGATTCCAGGAGATAAATGTGAAGGAGGCAAACAACCTGACAGAAAAGTGATTGATCTGAGTAAAAAGTGTGTCAGCAATCTACTGGACTCACAACTGCAGGTGAGCAAGATTATGCAACAGTGTTACAAAGTTAAATGGCTGTGTTTAATTCATAAGTGAAAGCACAGAATCAGTACTTGTATTAAATATTGATGTACCCTATATGCTATAAATACTTTTGTGCTTTTTTCTGTCAGACACAGAAAAATGAGAATCCTTCACACTCCGCTTTAATTATTGTGGTGGTCATAATCGTCCTGCTGATCAGCTGTGTAGCTGGAGTACTGTTTGTAAAGAAGTTTGTTTGTGGAGGAAGGTCTGTTAGATAATATTTAAGTTGGTCTCTTCATTGAATCTATTATTGCTGATAAATAATTAACAAGTAATTATCTCTGTGATGATGGTCAGGTTCCTGGTGCATAGGTACTCGGTTCTGGTGCACAATGCAGAGGCTAATGGCATGGATGGTGTGGATGATCCTTTGGATACCAATCTGACCAGCCAGCCAAATACCTTCCATGAAGACTCAGATGAGGTATACTACAGCGCATCAAACTAAAATGTTTTGGAGCTGGTACCATGATCTACCACTATTGGGGTTATCTACAACCCCAATTCTAATGAAGTTGGGACGTTGTGTAAAACATAAATAAAAACGGAGTATGATGATTTGCAAGTCTGTTTCAACCCATATTCAACTGAATACACTACAGAGACAAGATATGTAATGTTCAAATGGACAAACTTTATTGCTTTTTGCAAATATTCACTCATTTCCATTTATCTATTTGGTACAAAAGCAGTATCCAAGAAAGGCTGAGACTTTGAAGAGCAGGAGCAATGACAAAGGAAATATGTGAGAAAATTATTGAAATGTTTAAAAACAATTTTCCTCAAAGAAAAATTGTAAGGAACTTGCATATTCCTCCTTCTGCAGTGCATAATAACATAAAACAATCAAAAGAATCTGGAGTAATTAAAGTGCATAAAGGCCAAAGGTGCAAACTTAATCTGAATGCTGTGATTTTCGAACTCTCAGAGCACTACATCAAGAACCACCATTCAACAAAAGCTGATATAACCAAATGGGAAAGGGATTATTTTGTTAAACCTTTGTCAGGCACTAAATTATGAAGTTACATTCTCAAAAACTTTACTATGCAAAAATAATCCTCATGTTAATCATATCCAGACGAGCTTTTGACTTCTCTGGGTTCAAGAGGCATCCAGGATGGACCATCACACAGTGGAAATGTGTATTGTGGCCAGATGAATCAGTATTCAAGATCTTTTTTGGAAAAAATGGAATCCATGTGCTCCAGACCAAAGATGAAAAGGACCATCAGGACTGTTATCAGCAACAAGTCCAAATGACAGGGTCTATTATAATATGAGGTTTTGTCAGGGCCCTTGGTAAAGGTCATTTATACTTATGTGGAAGCATTAATACAGAAAAGCATTTTGAAATTTCAGAGCAACATATGAATTCAAGATGAGATATTTAACAGGGACATCCATGCCTTTTTTTAACAAGCCAAACCAAAACAAACCAAATCAGCAAAAGTTATGACTCAAATATGCATAATTCTTTACCATTTCCATCTCCTGCTCTTCAAAGTCTCAGTCTTTCTTGGATGCTGCTTTTGTACCAAATCATGATCATAATCACCTGCTGACATCACCTGTTTGAAATCACATCATTATATAGTTTTTTTTAACCTTATTACTAGCCTTAAATTGCCACCGTCCCAACTTTTTTGGAACGTGCTGCAGGCATCAAATTCAAAATGAGTGAATATTTGCAAAAAACAAAAAAAAACAAAACAAAACCAAAGTTTATCAGTTTGAGCATTACATATCTTGTCTTTGTAGTGTTTTCAATTGAAAATGGGTTGAATAGGATTTGGAAATCAGTGTATGCTGTTCTTATGTTTTACACAACATCCCAACTTCTTTGGAACTGAGGTTGTACATCATTCTAATAATGGTCATAAAACACATAAACAGAGTTGCACAGTATGTTGCACAGAAGTGCCTGTTGCCAGATTAGTATAAGTCAGTTTTATGAGAAATTGGTAGACTATTGTTTCAGACAAACAGTTACTTGTAGTGTCATTCGAAGACACTTTCACCCAGAAACAATTGGGTGAAGATATTTATTAATATAAATAACATGAGGGCAGTGGTTAGTACGGTAGCTTCACAGTTCTGAAATCTCCGGTTTGATCCCCACTGGGCTCCATCTCTGTGGAGTTTGCATGTCCTGCCCATGTTTGCATGGGTTTTTGCCAGGTATTAGGTTAATTGGTGTTTCCAAAGTTTGTGGGCATGTGAGTGTATGTGCTCCTCAGTGGAGGGGCACCCTGTTTGGGATTATTCTTGCCTAGATCCCTGTGGGCACTGGCTTTCCAGTGAATGAATGAATAATAAATAACATAAAGAAAGTAATTTAATAAGACCCAGGCTTCCAGCTACCATGAAGAAACGTACTGTTGTAGAATTACTGATACCCAAGTGTTGCTTGAAGTTAACCTGGGTGATAAAACAATAACAATAATTTTTGCAAGACATGGTCAGTAGTGTCCATAAACCTGTTCTATCAATGTTTTGACAGACAACAGTATGACCCAATGATAATGAGAGTAGTGGCACTCCAAGCTAATCATTTGGCTGGAAAATGTTACAGCCACATCAGATTAGGTTGATGCACCTAGCTAAGAGCGTAGCAATTAGCAGACAGCAGCACCCATGGTAATTTCTGGGTTACTGCCGTTACCTGTACCATTACTGGGAGCAAGATAAAAGGGGAAATGACAGAAAATATTAACAATAGCAGTACCGAAGAAGAAACCCCAGCAGATGCAACCCATGACTCAAAAGAAGAACAGATTGTTGAAAAGAAGGACTTGTTAGTGTGGAGATATTTTGGCTATTTAAAGTTTGACAAGAAGCAGATTAGCATGCACTGCATATTGTGTCAAAAGCATGTTCCTAAAAAGACAGGTGAAACCACTGATTTTTTTTAATCATGTGAAGCAATACCTTTGTTTAATTCAAGAAGCATGCAAGATTTTTCAGTTTCATACACAAGCAATGCTGCTGATCCCCCTAAAACAACAGGTGTAATATACCTGCACAACAGCATCGAGAGTTGTATTTCCACCCATTTTGCGGCGTCGGACTACCTATGCGGATTTTAGAAGTCATAATCGGGTGGGTGATCGGAGGGAGTTTGGGATAAGTGAACCCGCCTGACCGAAGAGGAGGGGTGGTGTAGAGCCAGAAGGCTCGCGGTAATGGTAGGGCATAGATAGGTAGAAAAGGGTAAGCGTGTTTCCCTTGGTGCCATTTGCCCCACCCTCCAGTCCCCTCTTCTATGCCCTCATGTGGTCATCTGACCCTACAGACAGACCACACCGATGTAAAGGAACCACACAGCTGTGGGTTTCAGGATGTAAGGTGACCGTAGATTGGGGCATTGCCCAGGGACCTACTTCCCTGCACCCCCCTGCCATACCTCCCGCCCTGTCCCTGCATGGTTAACCGGCTAGTCACGCAGGTCATAAATCCGGGTCCATGCAACTCCAGACATGACCTCGTCATTCGTGTGCCCTAGCCCTCCCCTGTTTCTTATGAGTTCACCTCCTCTTACACATCGCCCTCACATCATGACATAGTGTGAATAATTTATACTGTTTTCTAAATTGAACAAATCTTGATGAATCTAATAGCTTTATAGTGATATCCTCGACATTATTTGAATTTATAGATTTTTAGACCATCAAAAAGAATCAAGGTTAGGTTATACTTGCAATATTTAAAACTAGATATAGTTATAATAAACAGCAGTATGGTTTCATGCCAAGAAAGATGCCATCGTTGCTTTGAGGATGCTGATGAAGTACAGAGAGGGTCAGAAAGAACTTCAATGTGTCTTTGTTGATTTAGAAAAAGCGTATGGCAGAGTGCCAATGGAGGAGCTGTGGTGTTGTATGAGGAAATCTGGAGTAGCAGAGAAGTATGTCAGACTGGTACAGG
>JAVSBU010336273.1:0-10920 GCA_033118015.1 Loricariichthys derbyi | reverse complement strand
GGTGTGGGGACGGAGGATGTGGAGGACGGGGTGGGATGGAGGAGGATGACTCGCTGTGGCGACCCCTGAAAAGGGAACAGCCAAAGGAAATAGAAGAAGAAGCTTTCTGAAATGAGTGACAAAAATATTGAACTTTTTCATAATATTCTAATTCTTTTAGATGTACCTGTAATGACATGTTCCTTATGACATAACAATAAGCACTGATGAGGTCTGAATTTCACCTACATAATATTTAATAACGCTTGTATTTACACTGGGTTTTCAAAGCATGGTGTTGTAAAAATAACAAAGGTTCACAATGCATGAATAAAAAATACACTAATTAAAATGAAATATTTCAACATGTGCAAATTGCTATAGCAAATCAGACCCTTAGGGATTTTGTCACTATACTACTTAACATTTAAATTTTGTCCTCATTCTGCATCCTCAGAGAATTATCATTATAGCATCATTAATACTGCTTTTGGTCATTGCCATGCATGCTAGTGTCTTACAGTCTTGCAAATGTACTGACCCTGTTTAACCTGCATAGTCAACATGGACATTTATAAAAACTTAAGCAAAATCCCAGCACGTACCCTCATTCATTCAAATTCATTTATATTTGATTGAATTTCAGGGGACAAAGTTGATGAGAATATGTTCAATGAATGTATTAAATAAGGCACTGAATTGAAACTGGGAGGGGGGGGCTGATATTAAAGAGATAATCAGCCTGAAAACACATTTCAGTCTGTCTGTGCCATCTGCAAGTACATTTTTAAGTTACCTCAATGCCATACCTTTCAGAGCAGCTATATTGAAGTTTCATTACATCATCATCATGTCACTTATTGTTAATAATCTCTGTACATTACTGTGTGTGTCCATGATGAGACATATAGGAGAACAAACCTTGAGGAGCACCATGGCACACTCAGTATAATAGTCAAAGAAGAGCTAATCTGGAGCAATTACTGACACAGTCTAACTGGTTACAATTTAAAAAAATTGTAAATAAGACTTGTTAATTATAATATATCAGTTTAAGATTAGAAATAATCATTCAAGGTGATTTTGGTTTAAGGATTGTTATGCAGAAACTGAACTGTCATCTGGAACAATATTACGACATCATGAGCACGATGAAGTACCAGGAGATAAGGAGTTTAAATGCGAGAAAAAGGAAAATGCCGGTGCGTACAAAATAAACTCCATAAACACTACAATACAGTATAACCAAGATAAATCATAAGTTGTGACCCACCTACACACTGGACAGGGGACCAGTCTGTCACAGGGCATAACACACTTACTCACTGGATCATACACTCATGCCCAGAGGCAATTTAAAGTCACCACCATATTGAAATATGAGAACAACAAACCAGGTTCAACTTGGACAAAAACAGAGCAGATTAAACCTCGCACTTTGTTGCATTTCAATTCTGAAACAGTGACACTGGATGTAGATTTAAACGACCAGAGTTGCACTAATTTTTCCCCAAGATCTTGTATTGATGATGGGAGATTTGGACCCACTGTGCAGTCTTCTTCTGAATCACTCTCTCATAATTTGAGCCTGATGAATCCTGGCATTGGATCATCTTGGCATATGGTCGTGTTATTAGGGAAGAAAAAATCCATTGATGGAATAACCTGGTGGTTCAGTATATTCGGGTATCAGCTGATCTCATTCTTTGGGCTCATAATGATACTGAACCGAGACCTGAACTAGGACTGCAGCAGAACCCCAGATCATAGCTCCGCCCCCACAGGTGGTGACCTTTTATGGCCAGACATTGTAAATGTATTTATAATAAACTTCCTCTGTTTATTAGCTGGTATTAGTGTCTGATTACATCATTTGGTGCATTTGATTTGATTAAATCATTTGGTACATCATCAAATGTTCTGAAGCTTTTGAACCAATCGCTTCAAAAAACAGTTGAGTGTTTTGCGAAGTTAAAAAACCTGCACCTTAGCAATATCTGCTTGAGAGATTTGTATAATTGCCTTGAGAAAATCCAGGAAAAGCCATACAAAGAACAGAATTAGTAATTTGTAATTAGTAAGAAGTAATTTATAATTGATTACATTTTGAGCAACTACCCCAGCACAGGTAAGGACAGCCTGTAGACACCATGAACTTCCACATATAAATCCATTTGAAATAAAGTGTTGACAGCCCTATTCTGTATAAGTAAGCTAAATGACTTCTGATATTGGCTGATGTCACACTGATGGACAGGTGACACAAAAAATCTAATTCACAGAGCCAAATAAATCATGTCAGACTCCTGGCTCTGGGAGGCTGTGGCATCCTGTTTATAGAGCATATAAAGATCTCAGCTAAGATTCCACTGCTTTCCAAACTTCCCTTCTTGTCAAACTGTAGCCTGGGGGTTAGATCCACACGGTGTGAATGATAGTCCTCTGGCAGCTGGATTTTTGATAAGTTTTAAAATGGTGCTAGGTTAAAGTAAGCTAAGGGGGTTATATTGCATTTCCTTAAAGCTGCCCATAGAAGCATTTTATAGGAATGTTACCGTTCATAACATTCAAATCAGTCTATCAGTCCTTTAGCTCCTGACCCTGGTACAATCTGCTGTATTGGCATTCATAGCCAAAGGGAGGTTTTGTCCAATCTGCACGCTGAGTTTAAAGATAGTTGAAGCTTGTTAAAGCTGTGTCACTTTGCACTTTTTTTTTTACCCCAGGGCTGATCCAGCTCAAGTCTGATGAGGGAGAATTGAAATTCCGTCAGGAAGCAGGAAAGGAGACAAATAAGGGCGAGACAGGGGGTGAGGAATAAAATAGATCAATATTTAATTTTCTCACCAGGTGATATGTTCAAGAGCTAATCAGCAGAAACTGGAAAGTTGACACCTGGAATGTCAATTCAAAAGGAGGTGTCTGTCGCTCATTGTCCCATCCATTCATTTCATCCATACTGTCTCAATCCAATCTTTAGGTCACCTAGTGACCAAAAAACTCACAAAGCAAAGATGTACCACAAGAAATATGAATCGATTCAGGAATGTCAGTAATAGAGGATGTTCACTCTGTTATTATAGTGTTGGGATAGGCTTTGAAAGCATACACATGATGGGGAAAGAGTGATGTTTATTGGAAACCCAGCTGTCATTGAAAAAAGGATAAACGTTAGGGACAGAAGGGAGACCCCAGGGATTTGTCTTGCTCTGATAGGATTTTATGTTATGTTTGCTAATACTGTTAAGGTCACAGCATGTGTTCTACAAACAAAAACTGAAATGCAAAATCCCAAGCAAGACATACGTAATTGGAAAAGACCAGCAACTACCCCCACGGCAGAGGGATAGAAGCATTTAGGAAGCTGACCTCTCTTTGGGCTGCTGAGCTGAAGATGCTACATATACTCTACAGCTCCAGAAGGGCTGGGTTTAAATCCAAGATGGTGTTTGCACAGAGAAGGTGGTCTGTTTATCAAACCTTGTGTTGGACTAGCACCCTATCCACTGAATTCCAAGTAAGGCTTTAGACCCTCCACCTTGACCCTGATCAGAATGAATGGAGATAAATGGGATGCCTTGCTTTATTAAACTGAACTTTACTTTATGGTCTGAACTACAGCTAGCAAGAAAATTCTGTAAATCACTGTTAATTAAAAAAATTAGATTTCTTGTTTTTGTTAGCTATTCAGTTAATTGGGCAGTGTTGTCATTTGTTCATTGTGTATTTATTAATTTATTTTATTTCCAGGTTGCTTTAGAGATCAGCTCCTCTCTCTAACCAGTAGGTGCCAACAGGATTTAAATCCAGATTGGGAATTTGGGCTTTACCACCTGAGCACCCTGTTCATGTTTAGATGCCTGCTATTCTTTGTTTCTAATATTTTACTGACATTTTACTACTGACATTTTATGATAATGTTTGTACAGTATTTATCAACAATCTGTCATGAAATGGGGAGCGAGGTGTAAAAGTAGGATCCAAATGCAGACAGCTTCATGAATAACGGTAGGCTTTATTTAACATAAGTAAGGAAACTAAAAGGAATGGAAGCAAAGTAACAAATAAAGCCCTAAAACGACACCAAAAAGCCAAAATGGCAAACCCCCAAAGGGTGATGAGGCTAGGACACATGGGGACAGCTCCGGACACGTCCAAGGTGAAGTGGAACCGATTTTACAGCCAGCGGACAGGTCCGATCAACCACACCTATGTGGCAACCATTTTTACAATCGGATGTCCCAAACCGGCCAACCACGAGACAAGGGGAGAGCAGGCGAGGTCCGGCAGGGTGCAGTGCAAGGACAGGCCTAAGCAATGACCCACTTGAGGCAACGAGAAACCCGTGGTATCCTCGTGTGGACCCTTTAGGTCCGGTGCTGCCTGATTGACCACACGGAGAGCGCAGGGGGAGCCGAGGGGATCCAGGCGGTGCAGAGATGCAGCTAACTGTCCCTGCACTGACACTAAGCCCTCATGGTTACCTCCAGGCTCCAGCCTGTACACCGCCCTTCCTCTACCAAGAAAGGGCGGATACTTTTGTCCCTTAACTCCTCTGGCGCCAAAGAGCAAGACTGGTGCATGCACCCACGAGTGCAATGCCTGTTTGTGCACGTTGTGCAGTATATGTGCTCCAGCCTCAGGACGGCCTAGCATAAAGAGATGAAAACCCATGCATCTACTAACCCCATATATATAATGCCCCATAACGGCAGTGCAAGCCGCGGCAGATCGTGTCGCTTGACGGGCTGAAAGATGTTAAAACGAGGCTTACCCTGAAGATGACCCGGCAATCAATAATCTGCGCGGCTCGCTTTTAAAACTGTAGCACAGCTGAATCCAATGTAATCCTGATTACTAATGGTGCCCACAGCGTGATCGTGCATGTGGAAGCCAAGTCTAAGTAGATTCAGCTGTGCAGCGTCAGGCCCACGCCAGGTTGCCAGATGGTAAATAAACCCGTGCCTGGTGTGACGCCTGACACAAACTTTAACCTCCATGTGACACACTGAAGTCATTTATGAAAAAGAACTGAACTTATAAGCTTATAACTTTCAGTCTGACTTTGACCAGCTCACTATCTCCTGGTCAGATAGTGTTCTGCACTTCCACCTCCATTTCTCCAGTCTCCTGAACACATTCACATTAGGTAGGGCCGGTTCAACACACCATGATGAAGCACTCTACAGCAATCTAGCTAGTTATTGCTCAGGCTCTCTTCAGGTAACTCATATAAACTTAGGGTTCTATATTTCTATCGCATATTTCATTCTATTGCTTGACCATGAAATACTCCTCAGTACTGGTTTATATGTGCTGTCTAAACATCCAGTTGGAGACTGCATGTAATATGTGTATGTGTTCAATATTCAAGCCCATTGTCATCCCAAACACAGACTCTGACTGCTTGATTAATTCAAAACTGAGACCAAGTGAACAATTGTACTTGTTTTATTAATTAAGATACTCATTTTTAGGGTGAGGATGGCACGGTGGTGCAGTGGTTAGCACTGTGGCCTCACAGCTCTGAGATCCCCGGTTAAACCACAAGCATGAGTTCTACCTGTGTGGAATTTGCATGTTTTTCCCGAGTCCATGTGGGTTTTCTCCAGGTATTCCCACATCCCAAAGATATGCATGTTAGGTTAATTTGTGTTTCCAAAGTGTCCATAGTGTGAAAGTGTGTGTATGTTTGTGTGACTGAATGTGCCCTATGATTGATTGGTACCATGTCTAATGTTATTCCTGCCTTGCGCCCTGTGTCGCCGGCTCGGTACTGGCTTTCTGGTGACCCTGACTAGGATAAGCGGTTAAGACAATTAATAAATTACTTTTAGGTTGGTAAAGGAAAAGTGACAATTCACTATTAAGGACACAATTCATTATTATTATTATTATTATTATTATTATTATTATTATTATTATTATTATTATTATGATTATGATTATTATTATTATGGTAAGGCATGTTGTCGCCTCACATCTCTTGAGATCCCAGGTTTGATTTCTGGCAACATTCCACAGACATGCTTTAGGTTGAGTGGTGTCTCGAAAACATAGTAGAGATGTGTTTAGGGTAACATTTGATAATTAATGATTTTTAAGATGGCATTAACAAACGACTCAGTATTATGAAGTTTTCAGGAAATATACTTCAAATTGGTTTGACCTTTATTATAATTACTTGCTGTAGAGCTCATATCCTTGTTAGCAGGGCTTCTTAATTAGTTGACAACACAGCAGTTTGCACATTGTAAAACACAATATATTTCCTAAAGCATCCATAAGCATTGTTTTCCTGGTTGATTTCAGCTCTTGAAACAAGGCATGGGAGCACTTTCCCTCAGGGTAAATGACCTAATCTCTAGAGACACATTTACATTTGCAGTATTTAGCAGTGACTTACTAAGGTATGAAAGTATTCCACTTGTTAGCCATATCAGGGAGATAAAATACATAATCTTCAAGGATATGAAATACACAGAGAAGGGTTAAGGGCCCTGTTCAATTGGCAATGCTGAAACTTATTATTTCAATGTTCCTACATGTATATTGGAAAATATATGTATAACTCCACCCAGGCTTTAACATGCAACACCTTCAGTTAGCCCTCCAATAAACTTTTTATCACTTCATTGCTGCCCAAAGGGATAGTTCATAATTCACCAGAGAAGTAATAAAACTAAGTGGTGATGAATACTTTTAACAAAACTGCTCAACAAATCCCTGTATGCCAGTATCCCAGTATCATTTCTGAGTTTAGTGTGCTGTAAGAAAAATTAATTTGTTTCAGAGTAGCAATAAATAAATGGTTTAACTAAACCCCACATTGCACAGACAGTAACCAGAAATGAGGATCAAACTTGGGTCCCTGAAGTTCAACATTTAATTCATGAAGCAACAAACTTTATCATCTACAACCGCAATTTCAATGAAGCTTAGACATTGTGTAAAGCATTAAGGCAGAAAAGCACATTGAGATTTTAGAGCAACATAATGGATGGATTCAAGATGAGATCTTTAACAGGGACACCCATGCCTTTTTCAACAATACAATGGAAAACAAGCCAAATCAGCAAAGGGTATGACTGAAATATACTAATTTATTCGGTCTCTATTTGAGGAACATTGTTTTAAACATTTCAATAATTTTCTCACACATTTCCTTTTCCATTTCCATCTCCTGCTCTTCAAAGTCTCAGCCTTTCTTTGATGCTGCTTTTGTACCAAAATCATCATCATAATCACCTGTTTGAAATCACATCATTATATAGTTTTTTTAAATCGTATTACTAGTCCTAAATTGCCACCATCCCAACTTTTTTTGGAATGTGTTACATGCATCAAATTCGAAATGAGTGAATATTTGCAACAAAAAAAAACAAAACAATAAAGTGTATTGGTTTTAACATTACATATCTTATTTATGTATTCTATTCAATTGAACATGGGTTGAAAAGGATTTACAAATCATCAGGTTCTGTTTTTATTTATGTTTTACACAACATCCCAACTTCATTGGAATTGGGGTTGTATCTTAAGAAAAGTGAAAAAACACCAGACATCCAAAGGTGGTTCAAAGAACTACAAGACTCTGCTATAATTATCTACAATGCATTGGCCGTCTGACTGTGCTGGAGGTCAAGGACAATTTTATTTAATTAATACTGACAGCAGAGAGATATCAAATCTGCTTTAACACAACACTGCAGTACACTCACTTTAACAAACACAACAAGTGCACACACACACACACACACACACACACAATCATGTTTTGGGGTCATTCCATTGACATTATGATTATGACATGGGGAGAACATGCAAACTCCACAAAGACGGAGCCAAGGGTCAGGATCAAACCAGGATCTCAGAGCTGTGAGGTGGCAATACTAACCACTGTACCACTGTGCCACCCTAGGCATGAAATCACTGGAGAAAAACAGTGGAAGTAGTTTGTACTGAGCACATCAGTAACACTTTCATTGTTTCCCCAACAACCCAGTTTATTAGTTTTCTGCAAATTCATTGAATTACAGTTGCAGTTGAAGTTTCCATGGAATCTCAATAGAACACACTATTTTTGACCAATTAATGTGGCATTTTATTTTGTACAGACCCTTACCACGTCTTCATGACTGCTTAGAAGAAAGTGTAAGCCAGACTGCTGTATATTCTCTACTGCTTAGAGCCAACTCATTCCCTCAGTCTCTGTCCAGAGCAGCTTCTTCCTTCCGTCTCTCCTGCTTAGTAAGACATGTCTGCACTAAGTGATGGAATGGCTGTAATTGTTGCTTTTCTCTCTCATCCACTTTCTGTCTCTCTCACTCTCTCACTTAGTGAGACTTATGTGTACTAAGTGATTGGATGGCAGTAATTGGCCCTCTCTTCCCCTACAAACAGTCCCAGCTTGCTCAAATATTTAGTGTTTCCTGTCATCACAGAGGACAGACAGCAGAGGAAGAACCAAGAGCAAATGTATACATATGTCCAACATGCCCATGTTCTACTCCAGCCAGACTGACTTAAAAATGGATCTGGGCTCGCACAATTGCATAGTAGGGGCACAAATACATGGCATCCTCCATCGTTACACTTCATTATATCACCATAGAGTTCAGTATGATCTCAAATACAGTCATAAAAACATATTTTCCCAACAGCCATCCTCTGGGATAAGTGAGTGTGTATATGTACACAGAGTGACTCAGGAAGGACGTCACATTCTTTGACTGAAGGGCTAGGATGCCCTCCAATTCTTTCTCTCTCATTCCAAGACGTAGCCTGATGACTCTCTCGCCCCAATGAATGTGAAGGAGGCTCACGGCTACACGATCCACTCTACTCAAGTAATGTGAATGTTCCGTAGTCTTAAGCAGCACAAATTAGGCTAGGCAAATGGTGTCACATCCACTCTTTAGTCTTATTTATCTAGTTTGTTTTCTTTCAACGCTTCTGCAAGGATTTGGGTTTAGTCTTCGCCCCCGGGCAAGGGTCAGAGGGTGTTGTCATAGTCCAATTATTCTAAAAATAAACAGGAATAACAATGTGTTGTTGGAAAAGTATGGGAGATACATCAGGCTCGTAACATCCAGTAACAACAACCTTGTTAAATAACTTGATTTATGACTTGATTCATTTAATTGCTCGATTAAATTAAGTCTTACGAATCACATAGCTGTCATCAAGTCAGTTAAGCTATTTTTTTTCTCAAAGCTAGTTAAATTTTGACAGAGGAGTACTCAAACTTTTGTGATGATGCCAGTAACTTAATGGCTGAATTTTGTAGAAGACAATATTATGTACCATATTATGTATTCTTCATGCCACATTCTGTCATTAATATTCTGTACCAATAGAAACTTTCATTCTGCTTGCATCATCAATCATCACGTTCTGGTCTTGTGCCGAAAATGGGGTCATATAAACATAAACAAGCCTTCAGCAATAAGAGTGGCAATGTTACGCCTGGAAAGAGCACACTTTAAAAATCATTTAGCAGTTTGAAGCATTAGGGCAAAAGAGGACATGAGGTGCTCATTCAGCAAAGCGACACTGCAGTAATATAATATGAAGATTTGTCATTCCATTTCATTCCTGAATATTTGCTAGCCATATCATTTCAGATCATCGTCTGTAAACTGAAGGAAGGTACTTCTCACATACTCGACTGTCAGTCATCCTTGAATTCATAAATACATGAGTGCTTACAGCGTACTTGAAGGAATGTAAAAGAAAGCAGAAACTGTTAAAAAACTGAAACTTGAAAGGGTTTATTTTAGCTAAAAAGAGCTGGAGCTTTGTATCCTAGCACATGAATGATGGAACCAAGTTGTGAGAATTCTATTAAGTGCTCAAGCTCTGTTGATGAGCCCTTGGTGGCCATCAGAAAATTATGACCTGTATCCTGATCATTGTGAAAGAATATCTCGAAACTCACACCTCTCCAGTTCAAAAAATAAGGTGAGATTCATAGAGAGAGAGATACAAATGTCAGTACTCATTTGTATCCCTGTGTACACACACACACAGCTGAACCTGTAGGGAGAGCCAGAAGCATGAGCAAAGAGAAATACGATTAGAATGAAGGGATGGAAATATTTTCAGAATGTGTTACCTTGACAGTCAAGTAATGTGTAATGTAAAGACAAGTATGTGTCACAACATTCACAATATGTTCTTTAAAATTGGACATTATGCCATACGGGCATTGTTTGAATGGTAGTACAGTATTTACCTTGCTTAGCAAAGCTACTTGGGGTATCGTGGTGTTTCCCATACATTTATTTATTTAATATCAGTATTGTCCACCACATTTTGGAGAGTCCATGCCTTGAAGGATCAGAGCCTGGGTGGCATAAGGGGCTTACATAACATGGTTGATTGGTTTTTGCAGTTTGGCATCCACTGATTATGGTCTTATTAACCTATGAACTACAATATGTTTCTGAAATATTTCTTAGGTTTTGGTTGTGATGACAATGTAAGTGTAACAATAATGGACAGGGTGAACTATAGCTATAGTATTAGTTACCGTTTTCTTAACTCCAGTGCCCATATAGTATCACAACCGATGAAGTCAAAGATCGGCCTGATTATGTTAACAGACCATGTTTGTGTTAGAAATGTCTGTATTCTGATGCATTACAGGGGAGAAAGTACATTTAAGCTTTAGTCACTTCATCTGAATTTCCTCAGGGCTCAATCATGGAGTCTGACTGAGTCTCCGGCCCTTCACTTCCCCCCTCACTGCAACTCCATTAAACTCGGGGCAGTGTGTTGCCCTTTCAAAAACAACTTGTAAATCTGATAATTAACAATCTGCTAATTTTCAGGCAGCAGAAACCCTTATCCTGCTGCTGGGGGCAGTGTGTGTGTGTGTGTGTGTGTGTGTGTGTGTGTGTGTGTGTGTGTGTGTGTGTGTGTGTGTGTGTGTGTGTG
>JAVSBU010336272.1:0-17923 GCA_033118015.1 Loricariichthys derbyi | reverse complement strand
CTTCTACAGAGTCCTAAAAGTTTTAAAAGCATTGAAGTCATGACTTTAGAAATAATATCTTAAAGAGACTTTGAAAACTATAAGATATAATAATATAATAAGACGATGCAGAGTCGTGACGGGACCACTGTCGGGTCTGATACAAACAGCTAGTAACTTTCCAACTCACCTACTCACTAAATCGGTCTTTGTACCGCTAACAGGCAAGCCTCGACATTCCAGCCACCTTTTAAGCTGAACTATGCTGTGGTCTGCGATAGTTTCATGCAAAAATGTCGCTCCTGGAATATCCTTTTCACAGAGAGTGATGAAAGGTTGAATACTTATGTACCAGTAGCCACGTGGAAACGTTTGTCTGAGACATGCGGGTCAGTCGTGACGTCATTCGGACTCAACGCTATGTTGAAGAGCTAGTAAGTAAGCCCATCCATTTCTCTGATGGTTCTATGATAAATAAAATAGCCTGTGGTTAGTTTTCTGGGGGGAAATACCTTGCTGATGCTAGACTGTTTTAAGTTCATAGAAAGGCACCAGTGACTCAAATAATTTACTGCAATTATTCAAACCTCGAAGAAGATGGGCTACAGTAGCCAGCGTTCCCACTGCATGCCACTCCAGTCAGCTAAGAACATACAACTGAGGCTACAAAAAGATTGGTAAAACGTCATCTGGTCTGATCAGACTTGATTTCTACTCTGACATGTGGATGGATGGGTCAGAATTTGGGGCAAACAAATAGTCTCACAATCACCAGCTCTCAATCCAACAGAGCACCTTTGAGATGTGGTGGAATGGGAGATTCATATTTGGATGTCCAGTCAACACATTTGCAGCTATTTGCAAAATTTTCCATTTTATGACCGTATCATATCAATATGGACCAAAATCTCAGAGGAATGTTTTCAGCACCTTGTTGAATATATACGACAAAGAATTAAGGTAGGTCTTAAGTACTAGTAAGGTATACATGTGGTCAATGAGTGTATGTATCTGTATCATTTGAAACATAAAAATTGACCAGCAATCAACTTTTCCTCATTATTTGTGAAATTCCAGCTCAAATCTAGATAAATGAGCCCTGTAGAAACAAAACTGGTCATGTTGGGTCATGTAAATGGTAAAATGTAGTAGTAGTTTCCTGTCAGTTGTATGCTCCAACTCAATCTGTTAAATTATCTGGTGCAAAGACTGTCCAGTCTGTTGAAAATGTGTGCTTTTGTGCTTTTGCTGATGCTCCGCCCACTATTATAATGCCAAGAGAAGCCTTATATATTCTAATTTTTATGGAGAATTAACATTGAAATTCCAAGAGTTCTTTCATACCCGTCATTAAAAATTCTGTAAGAAAAATGACTGTTGTAAAGTCAAATGTGTGCCATATGCCTTTTACTATTCCTGTGGTTTGGAAAGAACTTAAAAATCACACTTTAGATTACTAATATAATAAACCTGAAAAACCAAGCGTACTCTTTTATATATACTAATTTACTGCTTGCTACAAGGCCAATATCTCACAGACAGCAAGAACCAGAGTCCCCTAATCACATGACACTGAATGATGATGAGTAAGATAATATGGGATATACTTGTGCATTTTAGGAGGTTAAATATTTAAGAAGTAACATGTACGTTTTAAGTATTCCAACAGTATTACCAAAAATTAAGTGCTCTGACCCTTAAAAACCAGGCCTGAGAGAACATTGCTAAAACAGATTTAGGGCTATCCTAAAAAGTACTACAGTTTCTACCTATTTTAGTTTATGGGGCTAAGAAGTTAATTGCTTAGTGTAATTGGCTGATATGTCTTGTGTGTCTATAATAATTAATTCTGTAGTAATACTAGTAAGTACTAATACCACTGGACTGGGTTAAGTGTTTCTCTTGTGCTTTCAGAGTAGATAAGATGTTAGCTTCATACTAAGTGTGACCTCTACTGGCAGGCTAGGAAGGACATTTCCATTTCTGTATCAGTAATGACTGTGCATGTAATCAGAGCTGTTTATTAATGTCAGGGATTCTTTTTCATGGTCAAGTGATCACTCTCAGTAGATTTCTCAGTCTCACAAAGTACTTACTGGCATTTCTAGGGTTGCACTTTTTGTATTCATGGACTTCCTAATGCTACACATTAGTGTTAAGCACCTTCGAGTCTAATCCACAAATCCTAATACTTAATAATAACCTTGAATTTTGTAATCAAATTTGGTTATTTTTAAAACAATTTCATCAAAATATCATTTAGGAGTAATTTTGACTTGTATTTAAATGTTGAAAGGAATGTTATATAATTAAAAAATGATTTGAATGCCCAAATAACAGTTAGTTTAAGCTCTGGATTCACAATGTACTGTGGTTGCCTTGGTAACCGTACCTGTTGCCATGGTTTGGGATTATTTATAATCAGTATTTGTCTGTCAAAATGGAACTGAATGTTCATTTTGACTCTTCCCTAAGAAGCACATTATTTTGATATGTTAGTGGTGTTTATTATACCAAGGATATAATTTTATGATGCTTTAACTAATTTAAATGACTCATGGTGTATTCTAGGTTGACTGAGGTTTGCTAACTTTTTTTATTTATTTTTTTATTTACAAAACGTTACATTTTTTTTTATTTGAACAACTGGATATCTAACTGTACCCTGACAGTTTAGTTCTTGAAACACCAGACTATTCTAAACAATACTAAAATATTTTATGATGCCAGTGAGCCAATGTTGTATCACCCAGTTCTTAATACAATACTGTATATGTTCGTTAGATCTCCATTTTGTACCAAACTAGACTTAGCAGTAGCACAAGGATGACTAACTGAGAGCAGATGGACAGAGGATAGTGAACAAGGATGAGTGGGAAGAGGTGTCATGAACATGAATCACTTACCCAGTCCCTCCCTTTACTCCTTTTAAACTTAAAAGGACAGGATGATACATGACTGCCTTTCTGATAAGGAGATTGTCACTGAATTAGCCATGACTGACTGAAGGCTGTAGGACCATGTCTGGACAGGTGTGTGTGTGTGTGTGTGTGTGTGTGTGTGTGTGTGTGTGTGTGTGGACTGCAACGCCACATGTCTTGGCACAGTAAGGGGAAGTCCCATGGAGAGGCAGAGCATAACTGGGCTCTCCTCCAGTGAGCCAGTATCCAAGCAAATATACACAGACCGCTCTCTTCATGTCCATTCTTCATGTGGGCCAGGTGTTTATAGCCTCTTTGGGCTTTGTGTTTTGGGAAGAGAGGGCAGGTCAAAGGTGAGATCACTCCTAATTTAGCTTTTCTTTGAGCTCCATATCATGAACCATTACCCCAAAAGGCAGTTTACAATGTCCTCATGTGGTTGGTTGAGCTAGAAAAGATGAGAATATGAGGAACTCCAGTCTGGTCTCATCTGCATGACCCTTAAACCTCAGCACTCAGGCAGGCACTTTGATACCATAGTGTTTGCTTTCCTCATTACATCATGACCTTTTGGAGCAGACAGAGCATTGAGCTGACCTCCTGCCACACAAGCTCTTTCATTATTGATGACTTCAGTGGTGATTTGGCAGCACACTATCAAAACTACAGATGGAGTCTGTAAGCTGTTGGTGGAAGTAAAGCCTCCTCAGCTTCAGTGCTTAGTTTTTGGAACCTAATTAGTGCGCTGACCTTTTAGGCATGCATTTGATCTAAAATATTTATAGCAGTGCTTGAAGGGTTTGTGAACCCTTTTGAATTTTCTATATTTCTGCATAAATATGATGGTATGGTATGAAGTTTATTGTCATTCAAACTCTACAACAGGTGCATAGCTGAACAAAATTACGTTTCTTCGAGTCAGAGAGCCGGAGTGGCCGCAGCCGCAAGGCGCCGCCATTTTACAGTAGGAAATGATACAGAATAACAATACATGGGGTGAGAGGAGGAAAAAAAAGTCCCCAGACTATGCTCATTAATGAATACAGTTTGGGAACTGAAAAACACCTCTGAACAGTTATTCACAAATACACATTACAACATGAAGATCAAGACTTGCAACAGGAATAAAGAAACAAAGACATGAGAATGGGGAAGTGAGCATAAGCGTGTCTCTTCCTAGTGCCCTTTCAGGAGGAATGTTTATCCCAGCAATGACCTTGGCTGAGGCCTGTGCTGATATAGGGAGCTGAAAGCAGATTAAAAAAAAACAGAATCTATGGTGGCAGTTATGCTCATTTAGTCATGACTACCTCAAGTCCGTTTTTTAAATTGTCCAGTTTGGTCTCCAATACGATTCAATCCCCTCTGCAAAGCAGCCAGCTTCTCCAAGATGGTCCCAGTCTTGTGGCTTAAAGTCACAGTCTGAGTGCTGACAGCTCTGCCCACCGCATCATGTTGGGCAGCTTTAAGGAGCCTTGGACAGCTTCCCCCATTCGTCGAATTTCCCAATACACCAGGGCAATGCCTAATTCAGTCAGCAAAACATCTGTGGTCATGGTTCCGAATAGCCAAACATCCTCAATGTCCTCCACGGAAAGAGTCGCCAGGCACACGACTCACCACCTCTCCCATGCGTCCATTGTATAACCAGCCGAAAACGTTCCAGCAGCAAGTTGATTCCCTTGAACCCAGGCTTCTCATTGAGAAGATGGTGTCGATTTTGTTCAGAGACCACTTAATAAAATCCATAATTTCTTGATTTGAAGAACAGCCCGGAGGGAGTCTCTCAAAGAATGAGGCAATAGACTAAACAAATAGCAGATGCAAAGCAGGGAAGCTGAGGCCGGAGAGGGAGAGAAACGTGTCCACCTTCATCAAGAACAAGAAGGAAAAAAAATATCTACTAAAACATCTAATTCACAGTTTCCCCTCAGAAGTCTTAAAAGTAGGTAAACAGTACCTACTACAGGTACACAAAACAAAATGGCTTGGTGCTTATGGTCATTGTCTTGCTGAAGGCCAAGCAGTCTATTGAGGTTTGTCAACAGATTTTCTTTTAGAATTTGGAGATCTAATTCTGAATTGTTCCATCACTCATAAGCTGTTCTGGCTCATATGCAGTAAAATATGCCGAAACTATAGTACTACCATGTTTCTTAAATGAGATAAGGCTTTTTTTTCTTTTTTTTTTTTTTTGGAATTCAGCATTTTCCTTTCTTCAGACATAATGTTTCTCGTTTAAATGAAATATGTTGTTCTCATCCATCAACATCATGTTTTTCTAGTACTCTTCTGGCTTTTATTTACTTGATCTTTGCTACCTATCTGTAGTTTGCTAATGTTATTTTAGTAAATCAACCACTATTTCCTCGCAACTGTTCCACGTGCATCATTGTTGTGCAGCATTCTCACTTATGGACATTAACATTAGCCAGTGTGAGGGAGGCCTTTAGTTGCATAGAAGTTAACCAGGATTCCTTTGTGACCTTGCACATCTTGCTCTTGGAGTGATCTTTGTTGGTCAACCAACCACTCCTGGGGAGGATAATAATAGTCTTGAATTTCTTGCATTTCTACACAGTATGTTTGATTGTGAACCCTGGACCTTCTGAGCCATAGTCCAACACATTAACTGCTAGGCCACCACAGCCCCAAAACATGTTGTGAAGTAGCCCCCTGTACTTTAAGTACAAGTACTTTAAGGGCCTTATTGTCTCATTTGTTTAATTGGGTTTTCTTCGTCCACTTTTAGAACTTGTTTGAATAAATCCATATGTTCAGATTCAAAATCATGCATACAGACTTACTTATTTATTTATTAATTATAAAATTAACAGTATCCTTGTGAAATTCCACAGCTTCACTTCAGAGAATTACAACGTCCATCTATGCTGCATCCTGGGGGACACTGGAATATCGGGAAAGAAAGGGCAAATAGGTTCGCATGACTTGGCCCTGTGACACAACCCCCAATACAAAAGATACTTGCAACAGACACTCAACCTAAAATCAATATGTATTTTAAAAATAAATAGCAGCAGGAATGGGAAAGACATGGACGGAATAAACTAACGGAAATATACCCCATCATAAAAGAACAAGAGACTCCAAATCTAGTCAACAGAAGAGACCAAACATGAATTAGATGCTGTGTCAGCCACACCAGATTATCACACAAACATCTACTAAGAGGAGAACCTTCACCATTGTGTGGAATCTGTCAAACCACCTTAACAATAAACTTATACTTACAGAATGTAAGAATGTACAAAAAAACCCCTCAAAAAACAACTGAACTTGCCAAAAACTATGACAGAACTAGTAAAACAAGATCAAGTAAAGAAAGTCATGAAATACATCACATGCATAGGAATCAGGCACCACATAAAAAAGCAACCAGAATGTTAACTAAAACAGCACAGGAGATATAATGCAGTGATATAACCGTCAACCACGGACCATTACAAAAAATAGATATAGAAATAAATATGGACCATGTGTAGTGATGTTCCCTTATGTGCCTGTTGCTTAAATGACTGTTGATGCAAAAGAGAAACACAGAAACAAATTTAGGACCTGTTTGAAAATCTGCTGCTGTCTTGGTCACATTTACGCAGAAATATAGAAAATTATAAAGCACCACTACATGTAATAATTTCTTAATACTAGATAGCCAATAGAATGTAGACTATTGAACATCATCAGTTCAGTGGGTATGAACATGGAGAAACCTATCATGGCACTGATATTGAATTCTGCCACCAAGCACAGTGGGGTGTTTTTTACCATTTAAAATAAAGATTACGTTAATTTTCATGCATGTACACACATTCTGTCACTCAGTCGCTCATGCTGGGATGTTTAGTTGCTTCTCTTTTGAATAGTGAGAATACTGAAGTACCCGAGGGGGGAAGAAACTGATTTGTGTTGTGTTTTAATGCTGTCTCTAAACTGTACAACAGCAAATTAACAACCATGTTACCCTGCAGATTATGGGGCTAGTTGGTTATGCAGGTTCCTCACAAATACATCTGAGTGTAATTAGCACTGCAATAAGCTGCATAACAATATCACTGCATGCCAACACTTAAGCTGAGTGTTTATCAGTAATGTAAGCATAAAATGTGCTTTACGGTGGGATATTCTGTGATGTTTTTTTCTTGAATGAAGTCTGAATGTCTTATTTCTAAGCATAATGTTAATCCTGCCACAGTAGAAATCAATGTGCAAATACAGTTTTCAGCTTTATTTCAGCTTTATTTCATATTGAAAGTTGCTTTCAATATGTCTGCCTGCTTGGCGATGGAAGCTCTATCTACAGGTAAAACTCTTTATGCTGACATTGCTTCCAAATGTAGAAATGTGGTTGTAGTCAAGAACAGTCATTGTTAATGATGCCTTACATGCTTCAGTAATCTGTGATCCCATTCTCAGCACTTATGTGTGTCACCATTTTGTATCCAGGATGATGTTCCGTCTATGTATTTCCACTTCCCACCGAAAGTTACTGCATTGTATTTTAGTTTACTTTAAATGTACTTGTTGATCAGGGATCATTAAACCCAACATGAAGAATATGTACATATATTATCCACATAGAATTGTGGTGAAAAGTAGAGATTAAATCACAGTCTGTCTCTCAAAGACTGAGTACCATAATGGTCCGTGCAAGTATTCCTGGATTCTGAAATTGTTTAAATGTTTTTGGATACAACATTCATCTTTTCTATTTCAAACTTCTGGATTTCAAGCAAATGAATAGAAATCTTGAGTCAAATTATACATTCATTACATAATGTGTATGCAATCAGAATTAGTAATCAGATTTACATTTTCCTAACGAGATACACATGGAGTCAAAAATCCCTTCAGAATGCAGTCCAGATGCAAGCAGTATAAATATTCAGTGGAAAACAAGGTCTGTATTTGTACATACTGTTTTTTCTATAAAATTATTTTTTGACTTTTTAAATTATAGAAGTTATGATTGTTTAAAGTGTTCACAGTAATATTGTGTGTGTGATACGTAAGGCTTTAATTTCATTTCACTAGTACAGTCATCTGAAGAATGAATTTTATTTCCTTTACAGTGATATTGGAAAGCATTAAAGCTGCAGATTATATTAGGACAGTGTCTTTTTCTAGAACATGATGGAGAGGTGGTCTAAGCAGTGACCCTCGCCCCACCCTAGTCTTTGTGTGTTGCTGCTCTGTTTGTGCGGTTGCTAGGCCAGGAGCGTCTCTATTTACATTCATCAGTTGCTCCCTCTTTCTCCCCCCCAGTATCTTATTCGATCATCATCCCATCTTTGAGCCCTTTGGCACAGTCTACTTGTGGCCCCAATATGCTCACCAATTCTGACAGAGTCAATCAAGGGGACTTGTGCAGCAGCTGGTTCACTGATGGCTATAAATATCTTAAAGTACATTCCTTCTGCACCGCCATGTCAGAAACGTACCCTACAGCAGGCTGGATTTTCAGATCCTGCAAATACCAGACATGGCTGCACATTCCTGTTTATTAAGACAGTAGGGCAGAAGGAGAGCAGTGCCAGTCGTGTACTGTATGTGGAGAGAAAAGGAATTTGTCGAGTCGCAGAGTGGAATTGAATAACTCAACACTCTACACAGCTGAAACTCTTTGCTGATAAAGTGAAGAAAGTTGTGTACCAGACAGATTTATACTAATTGCCAAAAGGGGCGTCCACACACTAAAACATCATTTTGTCTGCACAAATTGCATCAGTTCTTTCTGACCAGGTTTGAAAACAATTGCAAAAAGTGATTTCCTCATTTTTAATTTTCAGTACAAATGCAGTTTTCTGTTTGATTACTCTGATTTCACTGCCCTCCCTGTAGATTAACACACATTTTACACCACAGAGTTTGACAGGTTTTATTGCACACTGATTGATCTGTGAAATGTTTCATTAAACAACAGGAACACTTACAGAAGTCTTATAGAAATTATGCATTGAAAATGCCCCTAGATAGGGGTGGGTGATTGGGCAAAAAATATCCTCTCCACTGTTTTGGAGCCTTCATCATAATCCACAATATTTATGGTGATGCTTTTGTATGTTAGTTTTTTAAGACCAAGTTGCACACTGAACACAGGAGCCAAACACTTTTTCTACTAAGAAAAAGAAAGCAGAATCATCATATGAAATAAAAGAAAGCACTGAAGAGACTAGAAGAACCTTAGAAAAACTTTAAACTGCACTTTCCAACTAACTGTAAACAATTTATAAGTAAATAACACTTAAATTTTGTAGGTGCCTACAAATGATATCATCATAATCACATGATAAAGTCAAATATGCTAAGTCCAGTTAGACCATAAACCATTGGTAGTGACCAAAGACACATTATGAAATTTGTTTTCAGTCATCTCTCTGCATTTGGTGTACATCAGAGTAATTTTGGTGTTAGAAGATTATTTGGAACTTGGTAATGAGGATTAACTGCTTATAGAAGATGTTTGAAGTGCTTTGTGATGTGTATTGTATCCTTAACCAGGTAAACTGGGACGGCATCAGTGATCTTTCCAATACTTGAAATTTTCTCATGTGCAGTAGCCTTTTTTGGCCCTTTTGCACTTGTGTAGCACAGTTGCAGTCTCCACACTAGTTGGTTTTCAGTGCACTCTTTGTTGTGCTTCTTTTTAAGGTGGTCGAACGGTTTGTGCGAATATAAACAACACTGTTAATAATGCACTTTGACATGGGATGTAATGAATTGATATTGATGTGTATGGTTGAGCTGTACACGTTTGAGATGCTTGGATACAGGCTCCAGTAAATGGACAAAAAAAAAAAAGTTATGTTCATTTGCATTGCGTTTATATTTGTTCTTTCTTCTTTGCTGCAGCTATACTGAATCCCAAAAACCCCAAAGAAGCACCAAAATCCTTCAGCTTTGACTATTCTTATTGGTCACACACAACGGTAATTTGCTTTTAAGCTCTCTTTATATTTCTCCTCTGCCTTAATAACCTAGTTCTCTTTTTTGACTCTTAAAAATTCTCATTGCTAAAACTATATAAGTAATTAATTAACATGGTTTGTTTTTGGTACAAACTGAATGCTAATCCTTTCTTTCTACTTTTCTCATTCTTAAGCCGGACGATCCTTGCTTTGCATCCCAGAACCAAGTGTACAATGACATTGGAAAGGAGATGCTGCAGCATGCCTTTGAAGGCTACAATGTGTGTATATTTGCTTATGGCCAGACTGGAGCTGGCAAGTCCTACACAATGATGGGGAAGCAGGAGGAGGGACAGGAAGGCATCATCCCACAGGTATTTATAGGTCATATTCTCTAAGAAAAACAACAGCAGAGGAAAAAGACCTCTTAACAGTTGCCTAAAGCCTCTAAGGATTAAGTAATAAACAAAAATTAACTCTTGAGCTTCTACCATGGGTTTATATGCACTTTATCGATCATTCTTGCCTCACTGGCTAATGCACCATTATTTTTCATCTTCCCTCCAGCTCTGTGAAGAACTGTTTGAGAAAATCAATGACAACCACAATGAGGAGATCTCATATTCAGTGGAGGTGAGAGACAGGAGCCTTATTTCTGTTCTCCAAAATCTTATTTTTCCCAAGCACTTGGTCAATAGCTTTAGGCTCATATTAGGAAAATTCTGTTATGTTTGTAGACATACAGCAGAGAAAGAAACAATGGACTGAAACAATCCACAGTCAGACACACTTGTGTACAAATTGAGCAAAATTAAGACCACCATTACTCATTCAGTTAGCAAAGATAAAAGCAAGGCCTCTAATAGTCCACAAGGTCACAAAGAAACCCAGGGTAGCTTCTAGTTCAGTAAAGTTCAGCATCAGGTGACGAGTGAAAAACAATGTTGTGCATGGCAGGGTTGCAGTAAGCCACTGACATCTATAAAGAACATTGTTGCTCATCACATGCCGATGGGACAATCCAGAATGCTGCTGGAAAAATACTTTTTAATGGATGTAAGCTAGCCGGAATGGTTTGATTTAAAGGAGAAGTATTCTGTCTAGAGAAAGAAACACACCACTTTTTGCTGCATCTAGGCCTGGACAGCTTGCCATCATTTCTGGAATAATGGTTCTTGAATTCTACTAGCAAACTTCAAAGGAAATTGTCAGGCCATCTATAAACTGAATACTGAGAGAATGTTGGTCATGGAGTAAGGTGGCAACCGTAAGCACTGAGCAACTGAGACCCCAAGTCCTTCCACCAAAATGCTTACAGAACACATTATATAATGTTTTGAAATGTCAAAATGCTGACCTTATTCAATTAGAAATATTGAAATATGGAAGCAGTTCACGTGAGGAAACCAACCAGCATCCCAGATTTGAAGCTGTTCTGTACAGAGGAATGGAGTAAAATTCCTCCAGGCTGATGAGCAGGACTGTTCAACTGTTACTGGGAATGTTTAGGTGCAGTTATTAGTGCACTATGGGGGCTATCTGATACTGAAAGCAAAGATTCAAATACTTTTTCTACTCACAAAGTTAGCAGTGTAAAAAAACAACAGATATAACATAAGAATATGAACTAAAATGTAGGATAAATGCCCAGTATTGATAGCCCACCTGCATCATGCTTTTTAAAAATGAATTCTAGTTTTAATAGCCTCAACTTTTCTCTTTTTTGCTGTCATCTAATTTCCAATCTGTTTGTCCATATTTAGGTAGCGTATATGGAGATCTACTGTGAGAGAGTGAGGGATCTGCTGAACCCTAAGAATAAAGGGAACCTACGTGTAAGGGAGCATCCTCTGCTCGGGCCATATGTTGAAGACCTGTCTAAGTTGGCTGTCACCTCTTACACTGACATCGCTGACCTTATGGATGCTGGTAACAAGGCCAGGTGAGGGAACAAATGCAGGAGAACATCACTGCTCTGAATGTTTTCTTTGCTATTTTATTGCAAATAAATATTGGAATACAATATTTATATTGTACTAAATCTTGAATTTTTGTAGTTGGACGGTTGGGAGAGAATGCTCTTATTTCCTTGAAACTTAATTGAAGGTGTTTGAGGATTATGTGCTTGGGTGTGTGTCTGTGTGTCATGAGTCAGCTTTTAGTCAGCTGTGTGTGCAATAGAGAGGTCGACTTTATTTAAGAAATAAGCACCTCTGAAACATGCCTGTCACATATTTTTACAAATTTTACAAATAATACATATTCTTCACAAAATTTACTTCATTTTTTAATAAACAGTATTCTATTTGGACAAATAAAAACACTTTAAAAGAAAGGCTGCTTCCAGCTTGACTCATTCAAACTTATAAAATTACAGTTTCAATGCACCTTCATTTGTGGTTATGCAAACTTTAGTAGCCTCTGCAGCTTAGAGGGTAGAGCCAGTAGCTGGAAAATGGAAACAATTGAAGGCCTGGGTTTAAATGGGGCGTGCAACATAAAGTTTGAGTGACATTTACTGGCGGGTGCACTTCCAGTACCAGTCCCAAGCCTGGCTAAATGTGGAGGGTTCTATTATTTGGTGATCTTAAGGTATCTTTACAGACTATTCTGTTTAGGTCACTAGTATTATTAAGCCACTTCTTTCTTCTCTTTAGGACGGTGGCTGCAACCAATATGAACGAGACAAGTAGCCGCTCGCATGCCGTTTTTACTATCGTCTTCACACAGAGGAGGCATGACATCGAGACGGACTTGTCCACAGAAAAGGTCAGAACCATTATCTCAACCTACAAGAGCATTGTAAGAAAGTCAGCTAAATGGAAGTAGAGAGGGATAGAGACAGGGCTTGCTAGCTTTATACAGGACTGATTATCTGATGTAATGGAGCACAAAAGCATTGCTGTTCTGTTGTTGTGTGCAATTGCCTTAGTGTAAAGTAACAAGATTAGATTTTAATACACAGGCTATCCTTTAGTTTTCAACTCAGATCTACTCACAGTTTTTGTCTCACAGTCAAATGTGAAGGTCACTTTTTTAATTGGATAATCAGTGTGTAGAGTTAGAACTTATTAGCCATCAATGACAAGCCTTACTGAGGTTTAGCAAAACGGAGTGACTGATTGATTCAGGGTATGTTCCAGTCTTGCTGGGCATCAGTAGAGTAGTCGTCGTCTTATTCTTTCGGCTTTTCCCTTTTCAGGGGTTGCCACAGTGAGTCATCCTCCTCCATCTCACTCTGTTGGCATCGGTAGAGTAGTGCAGTACCATATTTCTTTCTCATTTGTTCTGAAACTCTTAGGTGGGTATACTGCTGCTGCTTTTGTTTTTTTATGTTGTTTGCAAGGATTCTAGCAGTTTAGTTGCAAGGTTAATGTTTAGTCTAAAATTAGGGTTCACTTCTTAGCTGGACTGTCATAATGGCTAGGGTATTGCTAGAATCTGTTAAAAGCTCAAGAGCATTAACTGACATGCTTAACTGAGGCTTTGCATAAATACAGCAGGACTGGTGGCTAATCAGCTAATTGCTTGTAAGGTATTGCTACATTTACAGCTGACGCCCCTCATCCAGAGTAACATCCAACTAGGCCTGGACTGTAGGCCTGGACAATAATTCGATAATGGTATTTACCGCGATATGAAATGTTTCAATAACGGTAAAATAGTTTTTTCTGTATTTCGATATGTATTATTTACAGCGTCTGTCACTGACAGGCGTTTATTGCGTTGACTGCCGTCAGTTCAGTACATTCAGAGTTGAACACAATCGACCTCCGTAGCCTGGCTACGTCAGTGCATGGTGACGTAATTACAGGCACATAGCCAGATAGGCTAGGCTAAGCTCCAGCGGGACCTTTCGGATGCAAAATGAGCGCCCGTAAAGACGATACAACAAGCTGAACAAGCTTCCTCAAGCGATAAAACAAATGACATCGTTAATAAGAGAGGGAGGACTAATTTAGTGGTGTGGAAGAGGGTCAGTTTTTAACCTCAGGTTTCAGCGTGCTGCAAATTGTTTCGGAGAACCTAGCTGTGGTAACGCTATTGGTCTATGAAAAAAAACTTCCCCAGAATAAGCCAACTGGCAAAACAGTACTTGTGCATTCAGGCCACAAGCTCACCCTATGAGAGGGTTTTTTAAGCACATGGGGCAACATTATCACATGTAAAAGGGCAGCTCTGAAGCTGGACGATGGCCAGAAACCTCACAGGTTCACCATAGAGTGTCAATGACCCTTAAACATGTCTCTGCAGAAACGTGTTTTTATTGTTGCACAATGTGTTTTTTTGTTCTTAATCCTGCATGAAGCACTTTTGTGTTGATCTGTTTATTCTTTACAAAATAATAATAAAAGCTGCCTTTGTTATTTGATAAAGCCTAGAGTTTTTTTGGGTTTTTTTTTTTGATGAGGATATAGTGAATTAAGTACCATATGTAGAAAGTATGTAATGTAAGAAATTCTTTATATTGATATCGAAATTATATCGTATCGACCGACATTAAAAAATATATTGCAATATAAATTTTGGCCATATCATCCATCACTATATCCAAGTGATAGTCATCAAACTCATGACTTCAAAAATCATGAAAAACAAAATCATGAAAAAGTCTTCAAATTCTGAAGACTCACGTCTTCAGAAAATACATAAGAAAATGTCTTTTCTGTCCTCTTCCGTCCATCCTTGGGCTTTTGTTTTACTTGTATTTTTGTCAACTTATCCTCAAGCTGTTAGTATTTATTATGTAGGACCATTAGACTAAGAATTTGAATGTTGGTCTGTGTAGCATTAGTAGCCGCTATGACCGGTAATGAAAATTGATAGATCAGTACTGGCATCATGGCCAATTTTCAACTGATTGCATGTATTGTAAATTCCTCTGAATAATAACTTCTATCAAATAACTAAATGTAAAGGTTGTTACAACAACAACAAAAAAAAATGTAGTTATCTGACCCAAAAGGGTTTACTCATGGGTAAAATAATCTATCATGCAAACATTTTATTTTATTCTACACTTTAAACTGAGGATGTTTTAATTTTAAATTAAAATCCCTGCATTTAGTATTATTGTTTTCTCTTATTATTACTTGCAGTAACAGGTAGCAGTTTGGGCAGCCATATCTGTATTTCTCTTATTTGTTCATTGCACTGAATAATTTACTTATGTTGGTATTAAAAGAAATGTCAGTAACATTGTAATTTTCCGTAGATTTATTGTGGTACTACTATGTTGGTAAATAAATTGGTCAAACACTCCAGTGTTCCAGTTATGATGGTCCTTTTTATTCATGATGGATACCAGTCATGCAGTAAATGAAAATAAAAGTAGAGGCTCATTGTAATGCAAAAATGGCTACTTTTGTATTTGTTTCAGGTCAGCAAAATCAGCCTGGTAGACCTGGCAGGTAGTGAACGTGCTGACTCAACTGGAGCCAAAGGCACACGGCTGAAGGTATGTGGTTTATTTATAGCATTTTTCAGTAGTCATGAGTACTGCTGGACTGTGAGTGGTTAGGATATGGTTATTGGTAAAGGGTACTGTTTGGCTGATCTCTCCTAATACAGCCGCTCAGTCTGGAGGCGTGGAGATGACTCATGCATATAACCAACGCATACTGTGTACAGTAGATACACAGAAAGTACTGAGACTAAGCATACTTACACACATATAAAGAGCTAGGTCCAAATCTTAACTTAAGATAAATTGAGATTTTCTATGCCTACTGTATTCGACCTAGCTTAAACTTTTCCACATATTGTATTTTTACAACCTGGAACTGAAATGATCCTATCCTCTTGAGACCCTGTGTCCTCATATGACATACACATACAAAAAACTTCCTGTACAAAGACAAAGTTTAGTTTTTATACTTGTTAGGTCCTACTAATCCCAAATACCTAGGAGAAATTAAAAATACACAACAAGCAAAAGTCCGGGTCTCAGGAGGTTATGTAAAAGAGTATATGTAAAATAACATATAATATAGCTTCAGCTGTGTTGGTGAGTTTTCATTACTGTGAAGGGTTTTTCCATGAGATTGAACAGTGCCAGTATAAGTATTAGTACTATGAGGAAACTCTGTATATTTTGTAAAATTATTCACGCATACAAAAAGCAAGTGCTCACCCTAAGTACTGTGAAAAGTCTACCTGTATATCTGGTTCAACCAACTGACATTAGATGTCCCTAATTAATTAAGTCTACCTGTGGGCAAATGTCATGTGATTTCATTGTAATATCAGATTGTTCCTGAAGGTATCAGAGAGCTTACCGCAACAAACATCATTATATTGAAGATTATAGTTATATAAATGTATCCCACATTTTAAGCATCCTCTAAATTATTAAATAAATGATTAAAATGTAAATTTAAATTAAAGAATATAGCACAACTGTGACTCTACTTCTATGAGGCCACTCATTAAAAATCGGTGACAGATTTAAGTGCCCAGAGCAGCAAATCAACCAAGAAGCTGAATGTTACTCTTAAGAAGCTGTTGAGGTCTGCGTCTGAGATGGGAAAACCTGTGCACAGGCATGTTGGAGATTCAGCAAGCAGCTGGAAAAAAGTACTGTGGTCTGATGTGACCAAAATGTCATGTTTTTCCCTTGTTGCAAGCACTATATATAGCACAAACCACATACTACTCATCACCATGGGAACACAATCTCTACAATGAAACATGGTGGTGGAAGCATGTTTGGAAGTTTTTCATCTGCAGGGACAGGGAAGTTGGCAAATTGAAGGCAAGATTAGATGGAGCAAAAAACAGAGCAATCCTCAACGAAAACCTGTTCCATTCTGCAATAAACAAGTTGAAGCAAATTGCCAAAGCTACATAGGAGGGTTTCAAAAAGAACCTCAATCAGCGCTGTCAAGTCGAAGCTCAGACCTCAGTCTGGTTGAGCTGCTGTGGCAAGATTTGAAAATTGCTTTTCCACTTCAGTCAAGTGGCAAACAACACAGTTATGCACATCTTAATTCTAAATTGTAACTACAAAATTAGGTTGTGTGGTTTATTTGGATCTGTGGTCCACTATATATTTAACTATAGTACTTATCTCAAAATGTATTTTGATTACTTTATTTAATTTGTTAATATGAGCAAAAAACACACCAGTGACAACCAACATTTCCATTTAACATCTCCATTTAAAAGTATTTTTCAAATTCCAAAAGATGTTTTGAATGTGCTGTTAAAACTTATTTTTAGAACTCTTATTGAAGTTCCAAGTTCGTGGTCTTTTATTTGCATGGATACTTTAATAAATAATATACAAACAGTTTTAAATAAGACATGTTTACAGATGCTACGTTTAATACAGACACTCATTTGATTTATTGGAAAAATTAGATGTATAAAAAGCCCTTGTGTTGCGTTATGATAATGCAGATTCTTTAATAAAAGCCACCCAAAGCATGATGTCCTTTGTACTGGCCAAATGTTTATTGAAATAAACATAATTATGTTTTGGCTTTACAGGAAGGTGCAAATATCAACAAATCTCTGACAACTCTGGGAAAGGTGATCTCCGCATTAGCTGAAGTGGTGAGTAGTAATGTTGAGTCTGTGTTAGTCTTGTATAGCATGTCTGTCTGATTACAGTGCTGTAATACTATGTGCTGTCTCTTTCTCCTCCGACTGCTTCCCTAAACAGGATAACTGTACCAGCAAGGTAAACCAATTATGTTCAGCTGGTGTCCCCTAACTAAAAATCCCAGAATACAGACTGACATTGTCTAAAAAACCTTTCCACCTCCAGTAGTGAACCTCTACCCCTCTCCACCATCGATGCACCTTTTATTTCTAATCTAATAGTTACTTAACCCAGTTTGTAACTTCAATGCAGTAGCTTCAGTGTGTGTTTAATTAATTTTCCTTTTAACAGAGCAAGAAGAAAAAGAAGACAGACTTCATTCCTTACAGAGACTCTGTCCTGACATGGCTGCTCAGAGAGAATTTAGGTATGTTCAGCTATATACAACCCCTGGCAAAAATTATGGAATCACTTGCCTCGGAGGATGTTCATTCAGCTGTTTAATTTTGTAGAAAAAAAGCAGATCACAGACATGACACAAAACTAAAGTC
>JAVSBU010336263.1:0-10920 GCA_033118015.1 Loricariichthys derbyi | reverse complement strand
AAGACACCTGCCCACCCCACACAATCAGTAAGACTCCAACTACAACATGGCTAAGACCAAAGAGCTGTCCAAACACAGCAGAGACAAGATTGTAAACCTCCACAAGGCTGGAAACAATATCAAACATGGTTGTGGAAAATGTAGTACCTCCAATTCACCTAAATTGCATGCGTTTGCATGAGTTTACTCTGGTTTCTTCCCACAGTCCAGACACAGGGAGAACATGTAGACTACACAGAAAGGACCCAAACTGCTCCACCTGGTATCAAACCCAGGACGTTTTTGCCGTGGAGTGAGAATGCTACCCATCGAGCCACCCTGACATTTAAGCCGATAGCACATGTCAAACTGACGTCCAAAAACACCCAGATCTAGAACTGCACATTGCCCACAGCATCATGCTCTAACCACCAGCTTGTATTCTTTCCACAGTGCATTCTGATGGAATCACTTTTCCAGGTGAAGTGTGCATGTACACTACCGTCCACATGATGGAAAATAAATTGAAACACATTAGACCAGAAAAATATTTCTTCCACTGCTCCCAGGTCCAGTTTCAACACTGTAGCCACTTCCAATATTGGACAGAGCTCAGCATAATCAGCAGGGTGAGATGCTGAAAGTGTGTTGTGACATACCTGGCCTTGCCAAAAAAGGTCATCATCTGGATTTAACTAAGCAAGTAGGTATCCCATTGGATAATTAGTGCATGGGTGATCATTTTTCAGCAGTAAAAAGTCATTTAACCCTAACTGATGCAGTGAGTAGCTTCTTGTTTAACAACCATGTCGAATGACATCCTATGGTCATGGAAAATATGTTCATCTGATTCAGAAGGGTCAAATTACTGACATGTATCGAGCAGAGAAAACATTAAGTAGATCCAAGCTGAAATTACTAAAAAAGGGTTAAGAACCGTCCAAAGCTTTATTAAAAAGTGGAAGGACAGTGTGGAAATATCATCTTTGAGGAAGGAATGTTGTCGGAAAAAAATCTTGAATAAGGCGGTCATTTAAACATTTGGTGAACTCAAATTGTAGAAAAACAACAGTAGAACTCAGGGATATGATTAATAGTGAATGTAAGAGCATTTCCACGTGCCTTATCCAAAGGGAACTCAATGGATTGGGACTAAACAGCTGTGTAGCCTTAATAAAAGCACTTGTCAGTGAGGCTAACTGGCAAAAATGGCTAAAATTTTCTAGGAAGGAAAAATATTGGACCCTGGAGCAATGGAAGATGGTCATGTGGTCTGATTAGTCCAGATTTACTATTTTCCAGAGTGATGGGCGCATCAGGGTAAGAAGAAAAGCTGCTGAAGTTATGCACCCTTCATGCCTAGTGCCCACTGTACAAGCCTGTAGGGGAGGTCCATGATCTGGGGTTACTGCAGCTGGTCAGGTCTAAGTTCATCAATATATGCCCAAAGAATGAGCTCAGCTGACTATCTGAATATACTGAAAGACCAAGTTATTCCATATATGGATCCATATATGGCACAGGCATATTCCTAGATGACAATGCCATGGGCTCAAATTGTGAAAAAGTGGTTCAGGGGGCACAAGACATCATTTTCACACATGGATTGGCCACCACAGAGTCCAGACAAGAACCACATTAAGAATATTTGGGATGTGCTGGAGAAGACTTTGCGCAGTGGTCCAAATCTCCCACCATCAATACAAGATCTTGTGGAAAATTAATGCAACTCTGGACAGAAATAAATGTTGTGACATTGTAGAAGCTTGAGGAAACAATGCCACAACAAATATGTTGCCGTAATCAAAGTTAAAGGCAGTCCAACAAAATATTAGCGCGTGACCTTTTTTGGACCAGGCAGTGCATTTTCCCCATAACCAGCATTAAAATTTCCTGTGACTTTCAAACCAGATGGGATAACACTTGTTGCCTTGGCATATTGACTGGCCTTGGGTGGCAGCACCCTGTCACTAGTTCACAGATTCTCCATTCTACCACTGTTGGTCGGCATGGCTTGGATTGTAAGACTATTTCAGTTCTAAGTTTGGATAAAAGCATCTGATAATTAAGTGAATATAAAAATTCCAAACCTTAATGTGCAGCTGTATTGAGATAATCATTATTATTTGATATGTGAATGATCAAAGTTTGGTCTTTTGTCATTTTGGGTCATCCATAGTACAAAATGCACCAAGTATAACAATTAAAGCCAAGGACATAAGAAATCCATCTGCACTCAATCCACATCTGTCATTTAGATTGTAATTTTGATTAGAAATATATAATAAACAGCTTTTTAGTGACAACTGACACCTTCAGATTTGCTAGCATATAGATAATAAATAAGATGCATGACTGAACAAAAAATGTAAATCTGTTATGTTGAATTTAGAAATTTTACAGTAGAAAAATTATATTTGCAGCTGAACAAAAATGCTAAATAAAGGGGTAAAAAAGTTTCTCAAAATAGGTTAATTACATAAATGTGCAGTCACTCACTTTGATGATTGCAAAGAGAGATTTTGTGTCATCTTCTGAGTGTTCCAGGATGTAATCTAGACCAAAAGTAAAGAATGCCATTATCAGTAGACCTCTCTCTGGATGATGGAGATGAAATAGCTCTGAATTGTTAATCCTATAAAGCACTCACGTAGTAGTTGCCTCACGACTTTACAGATGGCCTCTCTATAGTTCTCTCTAGAATCATCTGTGGAAACATAATCAGCCTGAGCATGTTAGACAGGCAGTATTGAATAGACTAGCGCTTTAAAAAGCAGAGGATGTGATTAAGTGTGCTTGTTTAATTCTTAACACCACGCCAGCTGCTCTCGCTATATTCACATCAAAAGAATAGCTCCAAGAAGAGTGTTTTAAGCATAACGTGTGTGTATTATGGCTCACCGTAATCAACCCCAATGTACCTCTTTGTCTCCTCAAGATTAACCATGCTGTGAACTCTAGAACGTTATAAATAAATAACACACAGCGTAAATAACACAGCACACTACAGGTCATTCTACTTACTCCAACATGCATTCAGAACACAATATCTAACATATTTAAACTCTTACAGGCCAGTGACTGGGGATCCATCCAGAGAGGGCAACATGCAGCCAGCTCCCAGTAAGCAGTGCTGTACAATGGACAGACTCTGTAGAACATCATCCCTGTAAAAGCAAAGGTCAAATTTCTTTTTCAACTCATACATAAAACATATGTATAACTAACCATCAGCTATAACTTTTCTTTAAAGCTAACATGTTCTGCACTGTGCATTGCCGGTACAAGTCTAGACATTCCTCAGTAATGTGTAGAGTTAAATAAATCCAGTGTGTTCATTTAAGTGAAAAAAATAACTGATACAAGACTGTTTCAAAATTGCAACCATTGCATTCCATGCTGCTCTTTGAGTCAATCTCCTGACCTGCTCATTTCCTGTTGACCCTGGGCATATCTCTGCAGGCGCTGCAGCTCTGGCTGGAGCAGGATGTCCAGTATGTAAAAGACAAAGGCTTTCTCCTCTGCACTAGGAACATGCCACTGAATCTGCAGGTTCCACAGATCACCCGGGCGGCCCCAGTCCTACAGAGACAAGCAAGCGTGTCACATGAAGAGTGACCTGTATATTTTGTTCCCAGTTGTGAGAACAGTTAAGAAAATGCATGAACGTTTTAATGTTCTTAAATCGTCTTCTCGATCTAAAAAGCTATACATGTACAGCTCCATTCTTTAAATGCACCAGCAAAGTGATAAACATGAGCTGCATCTTGCTGACTATCCACATGTGAGTGTAGGCAGTGTTTGTATATACACAAACATCCTGGCCAAAATAAAAGGTCACCACCTGTGGGGGCAGTGCTATGATCTGAGGTTGCTGCTGCAGTTGGTCAGATCTAGGTTCAGTAATGTTATGTGCCCAAAGAATGAGGTCAACTGATTACAACATGCATATTTCAAGATTCATTAGGATTAATCATGCTCAAACAGAGAGTGGTTCAGGAAGTATGAGACATCATGAAACATCACACATGGATTGGCCACCACCACCACAAAGTCCAGACCGTAACTGCCTATTGTGGTCTTTTTTTGGTTTAACTGAAGCCACCAAAATTGTGCAAAACCTGTGCAAAAATACCCTTGGCCAAATTACTTATTTATTTTCTAAATACTCATTAACAATTAATAAGTCATTTAAGTTCTTAGAAAGATATTAAAAAATGTTAAAAAAATGTATTTGTCTAAACGTATACATTGATAACACGTGATGCAGAATGTCATCTGGTCGTGGTCACACATGAGATCACACACTGTCACACAAGGGGTATCACTTTAATGTGACAGCAGATACAGTGGTGCTTAAGTTTGTGAACCCTTTAGAACATTCTATATTTCTGCAAAAATATGACCGTAAAAATGCCAGATTTTCACACAAGTCCTAAAAGTAAATAAAAAGAACCTAGTCAAACAAATGAGACAAAAATATTATACTTGGTCATTCACTTATTGAGGAAAATGATCCAATTTACATATTAGTGTCAATAAATATGAACCTCTAGGATTAACAGGTAATTTACAAATGAAATTAGAGTCAGCTGTTTTCAATCAATGGGATGATAATCTGGTGTGAGTTTGCACCCTGTTTTATTTAAAGAACAGGGATCTATCAAAGTCTGCTCTTCATAACATGTTTGTGGAAGAGTATCATGCCACGAGCAAAGGAAATTTCTGAGGACCTCAGAAAAAGAGTGATCCTCATCAGGCTGGAAGAGGTTACAAAACCAGAATTTGGGCTCCACCAATCCACAGTCAGACAGATTGTGTACAAATGGAGGAAATTCAAGACTAGTGTTACCCTCCTCAGGAGTGGTCGAACAGTAAAGATCACTTCAAGAGCAAGGCATGTAATAGTTGGTGAGGTCACAAAGGACCCCAAGGTAACTTCTAAGCAACTGAAGGCCTCACATTGGTTAATGTTCATGAGTCCACCATCAGAATAACACTGAACCACAATGGTGTGCATGTCAGGATTACAAAGAGAAAGCCACTGCTCTGCAAAAAGAACATTGCTGCTCTTCTGAAGTGTGCTAAAGATCACGTGGATAAGAAGAGTATTAGAAGAACGTTTTGTGGACAGATGAGACCAAAATACAACTTTTTGGTTGAAACGAAGTGTTATGTTTGTAGAGAGGACAACACTGAATTCTAGCATAAGAACCTTATCCCATCTGTGAAATATAGTGGTGTAGTGTCATGATTTGGGCTTTCTTCCACGGCCAGACAGGTCTGCAGCTGTTCCGCAAGTTTTATACTTCCTTATAATGCTCCCAACAGTGTGGTATGTTACATTTTTGGAAAGGCAAATCCCTTTAAGTGTCATGAAATAATCTCCTCTCTCAAGCTTTTGTGGAAGCTTTTCTGTCTTTCCCATGATTGCAATTTCACCTTTAACTCCTTCATGGGTGGGGTTTATATAAGCATCATAGCTGAAGCAAATGAGGGATCATTATAGAGTTCTCATATAGAGTTATCAAAGGCTTAACTGCGTTGTAGTCCATAAAAATTACCATAAAGCTTTAAAAACAACATTATTATATAGGGGTTGAATAATTTTGACGTGGCTATGTTAACAAAAATTGTTACACACACAAATACTTCATCATGCATTTTCTGTTCTGATTTTATATATTTATGTGAAAATCTGATGTATTAGATCATATTTATGCAGAAATATAGAAAATTCTAAAGGGTTCACAAACTTTCAAACACCACTGTACACATACACACAGATCATCTAGTGCATCTTTGGACAGTGGGAGGAAGCCAGAGCACACAGAGTAAGCCCACACAGACACAGAGGTCATGTAAACTCCACACAGAAAGGACCCAGACCATTCCATCTGCGACTGAACGCAATACCTCCTAGCTGTGAGATAATGGTGCTACCTACTGAGTCACCATGCCGCCCACATTTCTTACTGAACCGCCATATTAAAAGTCACTTTCTTATAGACCGAGCTTATTACTTAATTTTCTGTCCTATACCGCCCATGTAACTTTTGACACATTTTTGGGCTTGGGAAAACTGGAAGGTAAACTACTCCGTATTATTACCACTCCTTCAACAGTACCTTAATGGGCAGGTATTCATTCAATGGCCTGTTGAAGCCACCAGGTATGCTGCAGTAGTCCGTAGGGTAGGTGAGGGCCATGGAGCGCAGGACGTGATGTAAGAGATTGCAAGCCAGAGTGTAGCCCTGTTTACAGCGCAGTCTCAGGGTCAACTGAAGAATCTGAACTAGTTGGGTACGGTAGGGTAGCAGCTTCGCTCCATCTACTCGTGTCACCTGAGTAACGAAAAGAAATTTGCTTTTAAACAAGCCGTGTTCCCATCCTACTTTTACATATCATTTCAGTTGTGAATTTCACACCTCAGATAACAGCTGGAGGTTCCACAGAAGATCCTTATCCAGCTCTTGCTCATTTAAAACATCCTCATCTGAAAAAACACAACACCTTACAGTAAGAACAACAGCTCCATTCCATATGCACAATGGGATAAACACTACATGATATACATACTAGCAGTAATGTGAGTGATTGCGTTGCAGCAGTGCGGCACAAACAGTCTGAGGGACTCGGCAGGATGACACTGTAACATAGAGGTGAGAGTTTAACTGCTACTCCACAAACCAGGTGACTGCGCACGTCACAGCACCAACACTTACCCTCTGGGAACATGAGAACCAACAGTGACTCTGTTTACTGGACTAAACAATGCCAGTAGTTACTTATATTATCTATGTTATTATATTTATTTTATACATGTGCACGTGTGTACACACACGACAGTTTTTAATGTCGATTATACTCTTCATAATATTGTATTCTCTTACATTTATCATACAGTCTATATACTGTTTTATTTAATATATTTTCTAAATACAGTGGTACCACCGTACTTGTTAATTCATTCCAGAAGGCTGGTCGAGTGCCGAAAATGACAAGTACACTGCAAATTTCTCTCGTGAAGAATAGCTTAAATGGGACTCCCAGAAAATCCACACTGTACAAGGAATTATATGCGCAAATTGGACAGGTGTGTCTGGATTTATGATAGACACCTTCCAACAGGACCATAAGTTAAATTTAACATGAACTGAGGAGTTGAATATAGTTTATATTGTATCATACTGGAGCATACCTTATAAAAATAGTTTAAATTCTGCAGCCTGGATGCACAGCATATGCAGGAGAGTTTGATATTGTGCAGTGGTTTTAATTTTGGTTGGCTGCTATCACTAACCTTGGAACCCATGATGACTTATTCACACTAAGAATAATAACATACCGTTTCTTTCTTTTGTTCTTCCCTTAACCCTTCTTGGCAGACCAACTAATGTTGCATTACCACCACCCATTGAGTGACAGCTACTGTGAAACTGATTCATACAGTTCAAACAAGAGGTGAGTGCCAAACGAACTGCGAGTGCTGAGAAATTTCTCTAGTTAAAATGCATCAAGAAACCGAATTCGATGAGTTCCGAGGTGGTCACTAATAGCTTAATTCTTAGTGGTAAGAATTGGTGGTAAATAGGGTTGGGCATCGAGAACTGGTTCCAAATAGGAACCGGTTCCTAACGTCCGGTTCCAGAACCGTTAAGATGTTTGAATTTCGATTATTTTTTTCGGTTCCTAAATGCCCGCACTAGTTTTTTAATGGGGTTTGTATTAGTTGAATTTACTCCATCCTCTAGGGGGCGATTCATTCCTTCAGAGAGAGACTGTTATATGAGAGAGAGAGAGAGAGAGAGAGAGAGAGAGAGAGAGAGAGAGAGAGAGAGCAAGCTAGTGCCTTGCAATGAAGCTAGCGATCTTAACAACACACATTTCTTACTCAAATTAAATAACTACCTAAATATTCACATATTATAGCCCTACGTGGTAAGTTCTAATTGTTAAATATTTGTCTAGCTTGTTGTCAATAGGTTGGATACTCATTTTTATGCATGTTCATTTCTCATGTGTTTATGAGTTTTGCCTTTTTTAAGCTAACGAGTTTAAAGATGTAATTTGTAATACCTGATTCGAGTTTATTCTATATTCTGTTCGCTAAAAGTGGATTTAATTTATAGAATGTGGTTAAATCTTGTATTGTTATTTTTTGGCTTGAAGAATAAGTCTGTTCTTCAAATAGATATCTACATATACTTTGAAGTGGAAGTGATGTGTAACTCTGTATTATCACTGCTCTGCAAAACAGTTAGGGGGATTCATGGCAAAACAGCAACTCGCCACTGCCGGCGATACCAAAACAAAGAATTTTCCAAGTCCATGAAGTGAGGCAGTACGCATGTGCAAGCGGAAGTACGGCAAAATAGCTAAAGAAATAACTTTACTGGTCCACGGCAAAATATCCACTGACCTATTATTTCATAAGATTTAATACGGAAGGTGTAAAATGTTTATTTTAACATTTGTGTTCATTTAAATGCTATGCATTCTAAAGATTGTAATATTAATTTATTAACAGTTTAACCGGCTTTGCCGTGTGATTCAGAAGGCAATAAAACAACAACTACCACAATGACAACTTGTCTATGTTATTCCTAACAGTATTATTCCGTCCGGCGCGCTCATCTGAACATGGACCACAAAAAAACGTCGCTCAAAAGTCTGGCTTCATTTTAATTTGAAAAAGGATAGATTGGCACAGTGCAACACCTGTGAAAAATTTATTACTGCCAAAGGAGGATGCACAACAAACATGACAAAACACCTTCACCTGCATGGTACAATAATTAATGAGTGTCCTACTGTGTTTAACTTGTTGCATCGCTCTCCTGTTCCCGTTGTTTCCTCCACTTTGGACAGTCAACCATCAGCCAGCAACTCCACGTTGCAAACGGAATCAGGTTGGTACATGAAAATTATGATTGTCTTATTCTTAACAGATTAGCTAAAGCTACAGACTACCAATTGCTATAACTGTGAGCTGCACCTCAAAGAATCGGAATCAAGAATCATTTAGAACAGGAATCGAAATAGAGAATCGGAATCAGAATTGTTAAAATCCAAATGATGCCCAACCCTAGACCAAGATAAACTTGTTTTGCTTGGATGGTGTTCCAGCATGCATGGTGGTGCCCTGATGAGGAGTATCAAGAAAACATGTCTTGCCTACAGTTAAGCATGGTGGTGGTAGCATCATGGACTTGGGCTGCATGAGTATTGCCAGTACCATGATTCCCTCCCTTTGGAAACTGGGCCATATGGCAGTTTTCCAACACGATATTGACTCCAAACATATCTCCAAGATAACAACTGCCTTGCTGAGGAAGTTGAAGGTAAAGCTGATGGACTGGCTAAGTATGTCTCCAGACCTAAACCCAATTGAGCACCTGTGGGGCATCCTCATTAAGAAGGTGGAGGAGCGCAAGGTGTCTGTGAAGCTCTTGTGACTTCGATGCCCAAGAGGGTTAAGGCAATGCTAGATAATAATGATGGTCACACAAAATATTGACCCTTTGGGCACAGTTGGGGACAGTTTTTTCACTGTGTGTGTTGAGTTATTTTTAGAAGGAAGTAAATCTATACTACTATACAAGCTGTGCACTGATTACTTTAAGTTATATCCAAGTCTCATTCCTATAGTGTTGTCCCATCAAAATATATAATTAAATATTTGCAGAAATGTGAGGGGTGTACTCACTTTGGTACCTAAAACCTTTACAGTTTAGACCATTACCAATGCAGTAGTATCAGAGCATGAACAATAACAACATAAAAGCATAACCTCTGGAACTCTGCACAAAGTTTTATGTGAACGCTAGTTGTTTGCACCACTTTGTCTTGTTTGTCACTGTGTAATCAAGTGGTCTATTTAATGTTTGAACATAATGTGATCAAAGTCTGCTACTGTGACACCTAAATTTGCCCCAGTGATCAATCAAGTTCTATTTATTTATCTAAATGCTGGCCAGAATTTAATTTAAATTAAGAAAACAATGTATGTTTTATCGACCACATCTGCCAGTTTACTTCCCCCTCCAATGTCTGATGTACAACAAACCTGACAACATAAACCAGTCTTTACTATTTTACTATTTAATTGGGCACAGTACTGCCTTCTCACAGCTAGACGGTCCTGGGTTCAATCCCAGGTGGAACATTTGGGCCCATTTTGGGACCTGTTTGTCCTGTGTTTGTATGAGTTTACTCAATGTAATTTATATGCCTAGCTTCAATATAACCTTGGGTTTTGATGTAATCCTGTGTCTGTCATTGAATTGGCCGAAGAGCCAGTGAACAGTGATTTGCAAATGCTTTTCAACCCATATTCAGTTGAATACACTACAAAAACAAGATGTTTAATCTTCAAATAGATACATTTTATTGTTTTGTTTTTTTTTTTGGTTTTTTTTTTTTTTTTGCAAATATTCACTTGCAACATGTTCCAAAAAAGTTGGGACAGGTGCATGTTTACCTCTGTGTTCATACTTCATAATGCACCACACATTTTCAATGGGAGACAGGTCTGGACTACAGGAAGGCCAGTCTAGTACCCGCGTCTTTATCTACGTAGCCAAACTGTTGTGACACATGCCGACTGTGGCTTGGCATTGTTTTGCTGAAATAAGCAGGGGTGTCTCTGAAAAAGACGCTGCTTGAATCACAGCATATGTTGCTTCAAAACCTGTATGTACTGTTCAGCATTACTGGTGCCTTCACAGATGTATAAATTACCCGTGCCATGGGCACTAACACACTCCCATACCATCAGAGATGCTGGATTTTGAACTTTGTGCTGATAACAATCCTGACAGTCATTTTCCTTTTTGGATCCAGTGGACATGAAGTCCATCATTTCCAAAAACAATTTGAAATGTGGACTCGTCAGACCACAGGACACTTTTCCACTTTGTGTCAGTCCATCTCAGATGA
>JAVSBU010336255.1:0-10920 GCA_033118015.1 Loricariichthys derbyi | reverse complement strand
ATTCGTAAGAATCCAGGTTTTGCAGGAACACTCCAGGATACAATTCGGACGTTTCGGTAAGCCAAATCTCGGTTAACTCGGCCGCAACCGTGTATGTGTGAACTAGGCTTTTCTCTCAAGCTCGGTGTATCAACAAACTGGAAGAACAAGCTTGGAGAAATGTATAGAGTTCTCCACAGTCCAAGTCAGTTCAAAGCAGGAAACAATAGGTGTGCTTCAGTATACAGTCGGCATATGTCCTGGCTGTGACCTCTGGAATGAGTGTCGTGACAATAAAACAATGGCGCCTTGGCTAAGATATGAAAGAAATGACTCAAGCATTCTTTTGTTGAGATTGAAACTAAAGACAGTGGTTCAGTGCAGTGGGTGTTGTTTGTTGGGAATTGACTGAACGTCTTGGTAATGGTGAGCTTTATTTCTTATTTTCTATCCAGCTCTCTCTTAGAATGTGTTTTTACTTGTAGTTTGGCTCAATTGGTCTGAACCAAATCAGAAAATTATACGTTGTTGTATTTTAGTCCTGGTTCACATAGCATTCACATTGAAATTCTTAACATGAACCCAAAATATACAACCAAAAGTCACATGAGTAAGGTCACAAACTGATTGGGCAGCTTTTACAATGTTTGGTGACAAAGCTTGCCAAATCTAAACAACTTCCAAAACAACGCTGTGTGCTGGGCTAAATGTGTTCATGGGGTTTCATAATATTTGTGTCATGGTGTGGGAAGAAGGACCAAAGTGCAGGGGGCGTGACAGGGACACAGCAAGGAGTGACTACTGTGGTGGGTCCCTTCTGACCCTACACTAGCTAGGGCCCTATCGGTTACCTCGGCCCTCCTGGAACCTACTCCACCTCCCCCCTTGGCAGGAGAGCCTGTACCTTTATCCTTAAGGAAGAGGGTACCCACCAGGAACATCATCACTAGGATGGGCATGGATGGGGTATGAGGGAAATGGGAGAAAGGAGGGGAAGAGGACAGGATGGGAGAAGGAAAATGCAAAAGAACAGCAAGGGGAGCGGAAAAGGTGAGTTAACAAAAATAACGAGACAAAAAACCAACTATGCAACCGAAGGGGAAGGGAGAACTAAGACACTGAGTAATACTCAGTTTTTGCAAAACAAAACCAAAGAAGCTGCCGTCAAAAAAACAAAACAAAAAAAAAAAACGCGAGACTGAAACCGAAACCATGCGATATTGCCCAAGAATAGAAAATGCCAAAAAACCCGAGAACGCTAAGAAAGTGAAAACCGAATCGAAGGACACGAGAAGTGGAGAAAAAAAACAGGCAATCAATAACGTGAAAAGGAACTCTGTTGGATGCCGCTATTTTATAGGCATCCATTCAGGTGTTCCTTGTTCAACGTGATAACCTTGCGAGCATGCGAGATCTCGCTTTTGGGTGATTAGTAAGTCGGCTCCGCCCTCTAGCAGTGCGAGAGCCGGTGGTGACAATTTGCTGGTTTGATACCTCACAAAAAGCACCGACACTTTAATTCCTCCATTATGCACACAAAAGAATGCTTGCTGCAAGAAGACTGTGGTACTGATGTGTGAGAGTAACCTATTATAACGAGAAAAAGCAGGTATGATTGAGTATTCTGTCCTTTGGAATTAAATAATCAATTACAGTTCTTTAACACAGCCAGAATAGTTGCTGGACTGTAGTAGCCTAGCGGTTAAGGTGTTGGACTATGGACCAGAAGGTCCAGGGTTCAAATCTGCCAAGCTGCCACTCTTGGGTCCTTGAGCAAAACCCTTACCCCACAATTACTTGGCTTGTACAATTGTATAGCTTGTAAGTCGCTCTGGATAAGGGTGTCTGCTAAATGGCATAAATGTAAAATGTAAATGATTCTTGTAACGTCACTCCCTCACTCATTGTGTTTGGTTCGTTTAAGCATCTTCAGTCTGTGCTGTGTTCATACAATAACCAAACCGCACCAGAATGTGAACGGTGGCAGCTCAACTAGTGGATCAAGTTCCATGAGGGTGCTTTGATACCTGTAGTATAATTGATCATGACCCAAACTAAAATTCTTATATTACATACAGAACATCTCATACAGCTCTATTTCCTTTATATTCATCTAGACAAGGACTCCAGCCATTGTCACATCAGCTTGTTTACATGGTGTCTAGACATGGGTCGATAATTGATATAAAAACAGATGTACAATGGTGCTTGAAAGTTTGTGAACCCTTTAGAATTTTCTATATTATTATTACTATTATATTTGTGTATTGCAGTAGACCCCTGCCTATTCGCAGTTCAGCATTCGCGAAGTCACCCATTCACAGAAATTTCTCTGGAACGTATTCCATGAGCCATTTCAAAGGCATATCCCAACTCCTACTACTACTACTACTACATATGCTCGCGTCTTGTAGATGGCGTAACAGTTGGGTGTGTGCATGTTAACTCCAATACTCGAATGCTATTGGCTGGCGTTCGGATGTCGGTACAAGGTGTGCTCTCATTGGTTGATACATAACGTAGTACGAACGCAAAGCCACGGCAGTGACGCCAAGCTTAACCACGTTCACGCATGGCTGGATTTAACAATCAAAATAGGGACTTATAAGCACTTTGAGGAGGTAACAAGTATTTGTGAATTCTCACTATTCGCACTAGGTTCTGGTCCCTAACCCCTGCGAATACTTATTCTAGGTTATTTTAGGTGCAGTATATTGGATAAATAAGTGTTCATTTATAAGTCTTTGTTATGTGCCCACTTTGAAAGTTAACTGACCCCTTTATTAGTGGTCCCTCCAGGCCTTGGGTTCATGGAAAGATTTTTTTGACCAAGCTATACTTTAATTGTATAAATGTCTATTCAATTATTCATTTTCACAAGTTCATCTCAAAGGCAGTTTATCAGTTTGTTCTCATCTCTCACTTGCTATAAAGCCTTGTTCTGCGCTGTCTCAGAGTCATCAACACAGATATCAGCCAGACTCCTGCTATCGATCCTCAGCCAGCCAACTAGAAAAATGTGTCTGACAAGTGTGTGCTACTCTTCCTCTGTGTGAGAGAAGCTCTTCGTCTCTTACTCAGCCAACCTTCCTCATCCACTCGTTCCTATCATTCTTTATCACTTTCACCTCTCATCTTTTCATCTCTACTCTCCTCATTTTCATGCTCATCAACTTTCAACTCATCTCTTATCTCCTCTCCAGTCTCTGATTTCCACTGAATCTTTGTAAATGAACCACTGCCAATAGACGATCCATTAGCCCCAGCTACACAGAAAAAACCTATACTTCAACAGACAAAACTGAATCTTGGGTGAAGATAAACTATAAACAAACAGAAAGAAGAAGCGACGAGTCAAACATTTACTAGTTTGCGCCACCAAAGTAGATAGCTTTATTTAATTTCGGCGACACAGCTTCTGGGAAATATAACAAACCTGACAGTTTTATAAGTATTATTTAGATACCTCACCCAAATCCTAACGCTCCCAAACTGCCCTGGTTGTGACCTTGAACAAGCCCATTAACCCTCAGTTGCTTGTAGTGTATCAGCTGTAAGTCACTCTGGATAAATCTGCTAAATGATGTAAATGTAAAATACAGAACCCATAAACGGCAATAGATTCACCTGTTTTTGTCACGGTGTTGGGGCAAGGCGGAAACAGAGGACCATGTGCAGATAGCTTCGTGAATAAAGGTAGGCTTTACTGAACTTAATATAATGCAACGGAAAAAAAAAAAAAAAAAAAACATAAGCAAAACCCAATGTAAGCAGACCAAAAACAAAACCAAAGTGAGCCTTACCAGCTAACCCCCGAGGGCCGATGGGGCCAGGACACACGGAGATGACTAGGGCAGGTCCCGAGTCAACGAACCAAGCCAACCAACCACGTTGTGTGGGCCTGATTTTACAGCTGGTGTACAGGACCGGCCAACCGCTGGGATGAAGGTGAGGCATGGGTGAGGCATGGTAGGGTGTAGCAAGGGCAAAAGTCTAAGCAGTGACCCACCTGCAGAATCAATCGGCCCTGTGGATTCCACACAGTGGCACAGGGTGTGCTGAGGGGGTCCGGGTGGTGCAGAGGTACAGCTACCTTTCCCTACTCTATCAGTCTACACCCCACTATTACCTCAAGCCTCCTGGCTTTACTTCACCCTCCCTCTTCAAAGGAAGGGCAGTACCTTTGTCCCTCACCTTCTCTGGTGCTGACAAGCAGGCTGGTGCGTCCACCTACTGTGCATTCCATGCTCATAGAGCAAATACAGAATGACACATTTTGGAATGGGACGTGCCCAGTGCATAGATAGTAAAACACACGTCACTAAAACCCCGTCTTAACCCATATCGGCCATGCAAAACCAGCGGCAAAAGCAAGCGCAGATGCCCAGCTGACAAGTGTGTAAAGGTCTTACCTTCTACATAATGGCGCTGCGCCGAACTGCTTTGCCATTGCTCTTTTGTAGCCGGTGCCAGCTGAACCCAATTTGCGAGGCTTAATTCCATGCAGGATGGGGCTGCCTCGCTGGGTTCAGCTGTGATGTCAGCTCCATGCCAGACTGCCCATGCTGATCAGAGTCTTCAGTAATCAGCTCATTTTTAATCGTAGAGATGTTCATTAAGGAACAAGTTATGTTGTTTTCTTTTTTAACTTTGCTCATTCATGGACGAAAGAACCAGCCTCTCCTCTCTCAGTCACAGTCAACCATGGCTAAACGGCTCCCTGTGGTGGTATTTGACAGCTGAATGGCCCCAGTGCCTTATGTTAATGACATGAATGGAGGTCATAAAATAAAATTATTATTAATATCATCATTATCACAGGACAACAACGACAAAAAAACAGCTGGTTATGACTCCCATACAAAAATAATTATCACTATAATTGCGTCATCAGTGTTATACACTATTAAATTCCACTAAAACACTGTACATTGCTTGGGAATTCTCACCACAAAACTAATATTATCAGAAATGCTGTCTTACAGTTAACAGTAGATAAAAACTGTTCAATATAAAAGATGGACACATAGATTTTATGGAATGGAAGTGATTTAACACTGTTACAAAAAGTTAATTTTAATAAAGCATTATCATCGTTACTGCTCAAACTGAATTTCCTTCCATTTCCAGCATTCCGGATTCCATCGTATACATATTCATATGCATCTGACCATTGCGCTCATATATATTTAGATTTCCATCACCTTCCTGCATTTTTAAATCACATTCTCTGCTTTTTTATCCCCTTGTCTACAGTACGAGGGGTCAAAGTTACACACGTTTGTGCTTTGTTCTATAAGCTCCACTGGCTTGCTATACACATTTGTCAATGTTCTCTGGTCCGGGCTGGGCAACACTATTAACCTTTCTGTAGTAAAAAAAAAACAAAAACAACATTTATTTTTTATTTGTTGGCCAAAATCAAAGCTACAGTTTTTCACATTTGAAATTTTTCAATGTTTTGGTGGTCTACATTTTGGTGCAATAATTACTTTAATCATGTTTCTCAGAGGGACCAGTACTAGGTTTGACTGCCTAACCTGCTAATACACTGTGACCCCACCCTGAAACACCCTGAAGTATTTGAATATTTGCTGACCTTTGATTTTCTTTTGTCACCTCAAGACCAATGGAACTGAGACAAATGCAGCAACCACACCATCCCACATGAAGACATACGTTTTATTTAGTGTAACTCCAGTTTAACTTAGTGTATCAAACTCCTACATTTGCTGTCCATTGTGCCCCCCAACATCTGCTTTACAAAAGTTTCTACTGATTAAACCAGACGTGTTTCTTTGAAATACCTACAGTTTTAGCTAAAAAAACAGCCACTAGGGGTCACTATCCAGTGTATCTTTTGTGCCGGTCCCAAGCCCGGGTAAATGGTGAGGGTTGTGTCTGGAAGGGCATCCAACATAAAACACTTTGCCAAAACTAACATGCGAGTTCATCTAACTGACATCACCGTTATCATTGTCGAGTGGGGGTTTATGTATACATAATGAGACCCAAATGCAGGGCAGCAATAAAATAAACATAGATTTATTAACAAAACATAGGTAGAACCAAAGATAACCAAAACACAGGATGATAAACATAAATAGCATAAGGGCTGATTCCAGAGCAAAGCCCCAGGCCTACACACCAAGAAGCATCCACTGCTGGAACTCCTTTTACGTGTGGCCGGCGCCAGCGTGGTGACCACCGGAGGGTATCTCCTGTACCGCTGCTAGTGGTGCCTACCACCCTGGTTGTTCACAAAGCAAGAGGCATTCAACTCTCCCTACGCTGTCTACTTGACCTTTCATTACCTCCAGACTCCTGTCCGTACTCCACCCACCCTCTACGAAGGGAGGGTGGTACCTTCAGCCCTAACTCCCTCTTGGCTTCCACAGATGGGACATGCCTCAGTCAGCAAACAAAGAATCTGAAATACAGAAATGGCCAGGGTTAGTAAAGTGTGCCTCCTAGCTCCACTGCTGCATGCCTACCCAGTGGCATAAGCCAGGTGTGGAGCAAGAGTGGCGTGCGATCCTTCCCATGACGAGCAATACTGCTACAATACCAGCTTGTTGCTCCAAGACTTGCTTCTGCCTTATAAAGCCTAAGGCACAGCTGATCCCTATTAGGCGTGCATCAGCGCCACGCCGCTAGATGGCACTAAAGACCCGCTAATTGCTGTGCAGCCGCCCTAAGATCCCACAAGGAAGACTGCTTCCAGACACAGAAGCAGCTTCACTTGTTACAGGAAAAGTGTACATGAAAAAATACAGAATTTATATACCTACTCCGCAGGGTATTAAAATGCTTACAGATCTGTTAATGCTCTAAGTATAATATTTTTTTTTCTTATTTGTTTAACTAGGTTCTCTTTATCTACTTTTAAGACTTGTGTGAAAATCTGATGATGTTTTAGGTCATATTTATGCAGAAATACAGAAAATTCTAAAGGGTTCCCAAACTTTCAACCACCACTGTAAATCACTCTGGATAAAGACTACAACTCAAACTTTATCAGAACTGGCTAGTTAGCATCTTTAACATCTTCACAGATGCTGCACAGTATGTCTCAATAGCTGACCATGCTAATGCACAAGCTGAGCCTGTCCCAGATCCAAAGCACAGCATATTAGACAGGCAGCTTTTCTGTAATTCATTTATGATGACACATCCATAATGCTGATGTGGCTAACAATGAATGAAAGACACACTTAGCGCAATCTCAGTGGAAATGCTAAGATCTTTTGTTCATATTCATCTCTGCTGTCTTAAGAGTTCTCTCTTTCAGGACTCCATCCATCGCTCTTCTATGTTGTATCTCTGCAACACTTTCACAGTGGCAGATGCCACAGAGGACCAGGATCACAATGCAAGCAAAATACTATCTCAGTGAAATGTCAGCTTGGATAACAGTCTCGTCATTCATCCTATCTCAGCCTCTTTCTTTCAGTCACACACTCCCACTCATTCTCACACTCACCCCCATATACACATGCTGTCGCAGTTGTTCCTTGCTCAATTTCAAGCACTTGCATTGCCTTCAGTAACAACACATTCTGCAGTTTGTTATCTTGTGGTTTGTAATGCTGTGTCAGTTCGGATTTCGTGATACAGGCCTCGTAAGCACGAAGGGTAGCACAAGTATCGACACTGTCCACAGCATTTACAGAAAGGAAAGAAAGAAAGAAAGAAAGAAAGAACTTTTATAGAAAATATAAAGGCATACTTATAATTCAAATTTTTATTAAAAAAATTATACTACAAACTAAATAATTTCAGTGGTTACAGTGTAAATAAATAAATAAATAAATAAATCACCCAAGACTTTTGTTGCATTGGCCTGTGAGTGGGTAACACTTCACAAAATAATAATTATTTTTTTCCATTCCCTTCCTAAAGACTTTCTTGCATTGGGTTTGAGATTATTGACTATTAGATTAGGATCCACGGCAGGTCTGCTCTGACTAGCATGGGCAGCCTGGCATGGACGATGATGTCACAGCTAAACCCAGCGAGGCATCCACGTCCTGTACGTCCGTGGCTAGCCATGGTGGACACGGATAATCAAGCCCTCACAGATTGGGTTCAGCTGTTACCTGCTACTAGGAAGCCACGCGAATCAGTCGTCGTGGGCCATTGTTTAAGGTAAGACCTTTCTACGTCTGTCGGCCCAGCGACTGTACTTGTTCGCTGTGGCTCGCGTAACCGGTGTGGGGCTAAACTGGGTTTTAGTGACGCGGGGTTAACACCGTTACACGCTATGCACGTCCCAGGCTGGAGCGTTGCATCCCGCATATCCGACACAATCGAGGTATACCCAGCCGGAGCATGCACCAGTCTCGCTCTTGATGCCAGAGGAGGTGAGGGATGAAGGTACCACCCTTCCTTTATAAAGGGAGGGTGGAGTAAGACCTGGAGGTCTGAGGTAATCGTCAGGGTGTAGCACGTTAGAGTAGGGACATGTAGCTGTGGCTCTGCACCGTCCGAATTGCGTCGGTACCCCCTGAGCTCCCTGTGTGGATCCTTTAGATCTGGCACTACCTGGACAACCACATGGGGAGTGGATATAATGTCCATCATGCAGCACTGGGATGTTTATTTTGTGTAGTGTTTGGCTGAGAAACCACATAAAATATATAGCTAAAAGATTGTGGCGACCCAAAAATTACATCCAAAATCATGGGTATTTGAACAGTTTTTCCCCTTTCACTAGATTTTAGAGCATTACTCAAGTCAAGTCAAAGGTGTTCATTATTGTATTATTATTAAGCGTTATATTATATTATATTATATTATATTATATTATATTATATTATACTTTTTACAATGGAGCATTGTCTCAAATCAGCTTTATTTCAGATTTCTTCAGAAATTTTCATATTTTCTTCAAATTATTAGGTCAATCCCAAACATTACTATGAAGTTGGGGACTGCTGCTGGACAATAATCCCTAGCTAACGGTTGGTATTCCAGTTAATCTTGGAGGTGTCTGATAGAGTTAAAGTGAGGGCTCTGTGCCAGGCAAGTCGGCATGAACCTTTTTTAAGACAGTATAGCAGAAAGTTGATAAACCAGATGGAATCCTATGAAAGTAACATAGGAAGACTCACCCAGGTGGTCACTACAATTCTTTCTACTCCCACTGTTTGTCAGTAGAAATTCACGGTGTTAGAGCCCCTGCCTTATCCGCACCACATAGGTGTGTTTTAAGGGCATGGAATGGCAGGGAAAAGAATAGGCGAAGCAGCCCCATCATTCATGTGCTCACTGAGCCATCTAATGGCGCAGCATTGATGTGAACTAATTGGTTACAGCTGAACTCGACTCCATTTAGGGTTGACATTGCAGCGAAGCCGATTTCTGCACCATTGGCCTTGTTCACACCCAGCCCTGTGCCCCCCTGTGGTCATCGGGCAATGTGACCCGACGGAACTGAACCACGCGGCAGTGGCCAAGAGACCCCCCCCGTATGTGGCCATCAGGCACTGTGACCCAATATAATGGAACCACAGGGTAGCTGTTAACAGAGAGAGTGTGGTGACCGCAGGCTGGGGCACCACCCAGAACCTTGTTTCCCTTTCCTATGATACTGCCTTCCCTGTATCTGTGTGGTCGGTCGGTGGTATGCCGACCTTAAAGGTATCCATGCAACTCCGGTCCCCTGCATGCCCTAGCCCTCGCCGGTTCAGGGAATTTATCCCCTTAGTCATTGTATAATATGAGTTCAATAAAATCTACCATTTTTTCATGAAGCTGTCTGCACATGGGTCCTTCTTTCCATTATGCCCCCTGTGTAACATGGCCTGTATGATTCACATTACATTCAATCTAATGCAGAGAGACTTAGAAAATAGGCAGACATTATAAAAGATATTATGACCCTATTAGCTGCAAGTGTGACAGAAACAATCAAGCAGTGTCTACATGCTTTTAGTCATGAAGTGTATTTTTCTGGAAAGTAAGTGAACCATCACTTAATGAATAAAGGGTATATCAGTAGGAAAACAATATTGTAATCCTCTTTCTAGCTAATATAATGTGCATTGACTAGTTGGGGAGAGGTCATTTTCAAAGTTCTCTTTACTTTCAAAGTTCATTTAATAAACAAAAAGATTTCAGTCACAAAACTGGGACAACTTGAACCGACAACTGCTTTCATGCCCGAGGTTTAATCATAGATCCTGTTAATAATTTTTTTCAATTACTCAAATATAACTGCTTCTTTCCAGTTGATTTGTAAAGCATCATGCACACACACACAATGAACTCATGAGTGAGCACGAATGCATTTGGACCTCTGAAACTCATTCTGCTGTGAAAAATTGAGATTGCAATTTTCTGGGAATTGGAAATTAGCCTCTGAACTGACTTCCTGCCCTCATGCTGTTCTTATGGCCGAAAGGCAGGCGGATGGTTTGGACCAGAAACCCTTATCATGAAAAATCTTTGCTTGAGTGTATAGTGACTTAGCCACTGACCTTAATAATGACTTATTCATGATCAATAATGAAGAGAATCCATCATGGTGACTCAAAATTTGAATCCATGCATCTAAAAGATGGTACAATGGCTCTCATGGCTACTATATTCTTCATTAGGATGGGATTGATAATAACAGTTATATAACACTCATTCTCATATTTCCGTAAAAGAAATAATGGAAATACGTGCCCATACCACATATTGCAGAGCAATAGCAATAGCAAGCCAATTTTTATACCTCAAACTCAAATTACAGCTGTTCTGTTGCAACTGCACCATCAATATTATTTATATGAACAATTCACCATTAGTCAAAGATTTCTTACAAATCAAGATTTGTGGTTTCATCATTGGTCAACATGGCCTGACTCATGATACTGCTTAAGGGGCTGTCACAGTGCCGAAAAGTGTGCGATGCTGCCGACTTGCGGACAAAAAAACGGGATTAACGCGATA
>JAVSBU010336248.1:0-10922 GCA_033118015.1 Loricariichthys derbyi | reverse complement strand
TGAGGGTATTTGTGCTATTTGGCCCAGAGGGTATTTGTGTTATTTGTACCCGAGGGTATTTGTGTTATTCGGCCCCGAGGGTATTTGTATTATTCGACCTCGAGGGTATTTGTGTTATTCGGCCCCGAGGGTATTTGTGTTATTCGGCCTGAGGGTATTCATGCTACTCATGTTATTCAGCCTTGAGGGCAATCTGCACTATTCACAGCATTCAGTCATTAGATTGTTCGTTCTATTCGTGTTATTTGTGTTATTCAGCCCAAGGTCAATCTGCGCTATTCGTGTCATTTAGTCGTTGGGCAATTTGTTCCATTCGCATTATTCGGGTATTCATTTGTTCTTGTTATTCAGCACCGAGGGTATTCGTGTTATTCAGCACCGAGGGTATTCGTGTTATTCAGCCCCGAGGGCAATCTGCGCTATTCGTGCCATTTAGTCGTTGCGCAGTTTGTTCCATTCTCGTTCTTTGGGTATTCATGTTGTTCGTGTTACTGACCGCATGACATGGTTCCAGTAATCCATGTTCTTGGACTGTTTGTCTTTAACAGTTTGTGGGCTTTCTGGTGCATCAGCTTCAGAAGAGGCTTCCTCTGCCTCCTGGGTTGACAACCATGCAGACTGAGTTGATATAGTGTGGGGTGAATGGTCTGAGCCACAAAGTTTATCTTCTATACTTCTCCAGCCTCTGCAGCAATGCTGGCATCACTCACACATCTATTTTTTTAATCCATCCTCTGAATATGATGTTGAACATATGGACTCAGCTTCTTTAATCAAGTCTGGTGAGGCCTGTTCCAAATGGAATCTGTCCTGTACGGTGGTGCTTGAAAGTTTGTGGGCCCTTTAGAATTGTATATATGTCTGCATAAATATGACCTAAAACATCAGATTCCTAAAAGTATATAAAGAGACCCTAGTTAAATAAATGAGATAAAAATATACGTGGTAATTTATTTATTGAGGAAAATGATCCAATATTACATATTATTGAGGGGCAGATGCGCAGCACAAGTTAGGCATTGATGCAGAACACCTGGTTTGGGGTTATTTAAACCAGTGCCCCTCGCTGTTCCGTGTCGCACCCTTAAGCCGATTTTCTTGCGTTTTTCTACCAATTCCTGCACTCGTGCATTTTTGCTTTTGCTTTGATGTACGTCATTTCTACATGCCTAGCGTGCTTGTAATGGCCTTTTAGACTTCACATTGGCATCCTACGTCATCGCTACGCACCTAGCATGCTCATTATAGCCGTTTAGGCTCCTTGTCAGAGTTTTACACTACCAGTACGTGCTTAACATGCTTATTCCACCGTCTAGGCTTATCATTAACACCATACACTACTACCACCCCTGTTATCACACTGCTAAGGCATCACTGTCAGCACCCCGCATTTCCCTAGTCATCCCGTGCCGCACGACACTCTCCCAGCCTGCTCCATGCCCATGACTGGTCGTCTTTCCATCCTAGAGATAGCCCCTCAACAAAAGCGTCCCCTAGGGCCAGTTGGAACCACCCGTACTGCAAAGAGGGGAAGGCGGTGTAAGAGGTTTGAGGTAATGACAAGGACCGTAGATAGAGTAGGGCTAGTGCTTACTCGTGGGTGCTATTGCCCGTTCCCACCAGCTAAGCCCCTGCACTTAGATCCTCACTCTCTGGATGCCCAGATCATGACAAATTCAAGACAATTGTTACCCTCCCCAGGAGTGGTCGACCAACAAAGATAACTTCAAGAGCAAGGCGGGTAATAGTTGGCGAGGTCACAAAGGATCTTCAGGCAACTTCTAAGCAACCTCTCTCACATTGGCTAATGGTAATGTACGAGTCCACAATCAGAAGAACACCATAATTTATTTAACTAGGTTCTCTTTATCTACTTTTAGGGCTTGTGTGAAAATCTGATGATATTTTAGGTCACATTTATGCAGAAATATAGAAAATTATAAAGGGTTCACAAACTTTCAAGCACCACTTTAACTCAGTTTTAGTCCATCTAGTCCAACAATTCTATTTCTCATATCTTCAGACAGTTCTTTTTCCATGTTGAATATCCAGTGGCCAGTATGACAGAATTTGACCCAAAACACCACATTTAACAGCCCTGCTCCACATTCACAGCTGGAACCTTGTAACTCTAACAACTCTCATGACACCAGGGAGGGACAACTGCACAATTGGGCACAATTTGGCCATGTTCACTGTGGGGTTACTCACTTTTGTTGCCAGCTATTTAGACATGAATGCCTGTTTGTGTTGTTATTTTCAGAATAAAGTAAATATATATGGCTATACAAGCTGTACACTGACTACTTTAAGTTATATCCAAGTTTCATTTCTATAGTGTTGTCCATGAAAATACATATTTGCATAAATGTGAGGGGTGTACTCACCTTCGTGAGATACTGTATTCTATAAGAATAATGACATATGGTTGTCTATGCTTGCCACATGAAATATGGAAAATTACGGTACTTTTCAAAATTTGCATTGGCATTTCTTGGTTACAAACAATCCTGTATTATGTTTCCACCAAATGTCCAACATATGCAAAATATTATGAACATGCAATAAAAGAGTAACTGTAGTCCATGACTTGATTTCTTTGCATATTTTGTGTTAAGTCGAGTAGTGTCGCTGTGTAGTTACACATGTAAATAGGTCAACGCTTTGTGATGTTGGCAGAAACAAACGACCTGCAAGGACCAAAGCCTCTTAAACAGAGATGATGCTTTATCAAATACCAGAAAAAAAATCTTTCAAAAACTGTCAGCCAAATTCAAGGCCTTAGAAAACAAGACTAGAAGAACAATAACCAGAAGTTAAACCAATGCAGGTTTGTGTCTAGAAGAATTGTTAAAACCACTGCTGTCTAAGACAAATATCAAATGTTTCAAAAACTATTCTGGCAGAATATAGAAAGTTTGATTCAGCATGTTTCAGCAGAGTATGTGGAGGTATAACAATTTGAGTTGTATGGTGATGGTCCAGAGAGGTGTTAGGGTGCTGGACTATGGACCGGAAGGCCCATTGTTCAAATCCCACCACTGCCAAGCTGCCACTGTTGGATCCTTGAGGATGATCCTTAACCCACAATTGCTTGAATTGTAAGATTGAATAGATCAATTGTAAATTTCTCTGGATAAGAATGTCTGCTAAATGCATAAATGTAAAATTAATGCAATGGTAACTTTCTCTTTTCACACAATCCTTAATGACTGGACACTAGGAGAGGATGGGAGAGAAAAAAATGATGAGAGATCAGCTAATCAATAAGCACATGGGCATCATCATCATCATCATAAATCTGACAATTTAGAACCTACAGACACGATGAGCTACCAATGTGGTAGCTAAAACACCACCATTATGTCTAGGAGTTGAGAAATAAAATAAGTAAAGAGAAGAGACCCTTCTGGCTTTAATGGTTGTGAGTGCCGAGGCGTGCAGCAGCAGGGCTTAGTGGTGCATTGATTTACTTTCGCTTTTGATGCGAGGCTCATCCCAAGTGGGTGTGCTCCACCCAATTTTGTGGCACAGCATGATGAGTAAATTCCACCCTCCTGTGGCACCACACCTGCTATGCCAATCGCGGGAGGCGGAGGCATGGCAGAGTGGGCATACCAGTGGGTGCCCCGATTGAGTTAGGGACAAAGGGAACTGCTCCCCCTTTGAAGAGGAGGGGCAGTGTAGAGCATGGAGGTTCGAGGTATGGTAGAGACGATCAGTGCAGGGTTAGAGGATCAGAGTAGGGCCCTCTCCAGAGCCATCCTGTACCCTCATATAGTTGTCTAGTACCGTATCCTGGAAAAAAAGGTCCACACGGGGGCATTTGACAAAGAGTGTGGCAACTGCACAACTGGGGCACTGTCCAGGGCCCCATTTCCCTGACCGGCTGTGAAAACGGGTCCACACTGCCTGTTTGACTGACTCATTATACTGGTTGTAAAAATGGGTCCACACTACTCCGGACGTGACCTCACTGTCCCCGCAAGCCCTAGCCCTCACCAATTCTGGGGGTTTAGCCGGTAAGTTTTGTTTTTTTTTAATTTAAATGTTGTTCTTATTTTGTTTTCATTGGTTTGACTTATTATGAGTTAATAAAAATCTCTATATTTTCATGGACCTCTCTGCAGTTGGGTCTTCATTTCCATCTTGCCCCCACCTCATGACACTTGTAAGAAAGAAAAGTATCTTTCATTGCCTTTAGAATGGAATTCCCATCATCACCTGACAAAGCACAATGGCTATGTCTAAATTATTAGTAATTGTATATAACTGTCAGTTACAATATTCACAGGTATTCTGATTATGCAGAGGTATCCATATAAAGATTGTATGAGTTATGTTTGACAGGCAGACATTCTGGGAGAAATGTTTTAATGAACCAGGGACTTCATTCGCCCCATCTCTTTCAATCTCTTACTTTCTTTCACACACCATCAGTCACTCTATTGCTTTTTCTCCCTCACTGTCTACCACCTCCTTTCCTGAAGAATTGCCTTAGTGTTCATGTTGCAGGGTCCTTTCCTTTTTTCATTTTACTTTTATGCTTGCATCACCTCTTTTTCAGTAGGTGCACAACAGGATTCTTTGCCATCATTTCCCTCTGTTTAATTGGAACATTAATCTTCTTAATTCCCTTCTACTGCTCACTCCCTCATCCATTCACTCTCTCTCATCTTCCCCTAATACATGCACATGTAGTTTTTCTGCAGTTATCTAATAATTAAGTAAAATACCTTAAATCTGAATTTACAGGTTTCAATAGCCATCTGCATTTTATCCTTGTAATCAATGTATATATTGTATGTATGTAACAATGTAACATATATTTCTCTTCCATATGAGCAAAAAAATATTAAAAGCACTTGGCATCCCAATCCACATACACAATCATAAATAGTCAAACAACTTAGTGCCAGTGGCGCTGTTACAGTTAACATATCTTTTAGTGCACATTATACAATGTGTTATTATATAATGTATTATATTATACAAGCACATAGCACCATATGTGTTCTTTTATCAAGTCAGCAGATACACAGCCACAGCATTCCAGAGACAGGTGAGGTAGAGAAACACTGACAGTGTTATGACCTAGGTAATGTTCTGCTAGGAAACCATGTGTCCTTGTATTCATTTGGATTTTACTTTAACACCGACCGCTTTACCTAAACATTGTTGCAGACCAAGTACACACCTTAATTTTGTCATGATATAGGGATGAAGAACCTATGTGCAGGGGCGAACGGTAGGGGGCGTGTTAATTATGCACGCCTGGTAGTGAGGATGGCGGTGGGTCCCGACTGACCCTACACTACCTACAGCCTTAGCGATTACCTCAGCCCTCCTGGTGCCTACTCTGCCTGCCCCCGGAGCCGGTACTTCTGACCCTATGGGGAAGGTAAGGACAGGTTGGGAAGGAAAAGGGCTGAGGAATAGGAAGGGTTAAGGATGGGAGAACTAAAGGGCAAAATAGTAAATAGTGAGACAGAGCTTGAGCGCAAAAATAAACTAAGAAACCGGATGGGGCAGGAGAACCAAAAACACAGAGACAATGTTCTGAAGAAATGACAGAATCTAAAAGGGTGCTAGAGGCTCACACAAAACGAAACAAACATATCTGTCGTCCCAAAACCCAAACGCAGAAAATACGCGAGGAGATAATCAGGGCGAAACGCGAGCAATAAACCAAGAACTGAGAACGTGTGCAATGGACCCGAGACGCAGAGAAAAAACCTGAAATGGCGGAAAACCCGAGATGCAGAGAAAAACCGGAGATGGTGGAAAACTTCGTGATCGCGAGACACAAAACGCCAGCAAACCTGGCGAACGCCCGTCTTTTAAAGGTGTCCGCACAGGTGTACCTCGTGCAACCTAATTATTGCTTTGTGCATCTCCGTGAACTCGGAGCGACTTTGGGCGGTTTCACGGGACAATCCTGACCTCTAGTGGTCAGGGAGCAAGAACTGTGTCTTGTGACAAATTTCAATGGTATTCCCAAATGGCAGTGGGGTATGCCAAATATCACAGGACATCTTTAAAGTACTTTTTGTAGCCTATCCTCAGTAACGATTACTGAGTGTGGTTTTATTTGATTAAGGAAGCAAGAGCTTTCACATTCTGTGCCTGTGCTCATGTTCTTTGTGTCACTGTCAAATTACAGGCTTCATTATAATCAAACATAACAAAACACAAACCATCAAACCTTCAAGCACTAAGTCACTGTATTCAATAGAAATGCAAGTAGAATAGCAGTCATGTCGTTTTATATGGGGAGATCACAGTTTGCACTGAAATGATGATGCATAGCTGTTTTGTGTTATTTAGTTATCAGTTTTTGTGCAAATAAATTATAAAATAGTATATGCCTTTATAATGTTTGTGTGCTGATGGATTCTGGGGTCACTTTGGTTTCACTCCAGGTTTTTGTAATACATCATCGCTGGGTACAAGTAAAAGTGGTTTTTACTTTTACTTCAGTAATAGGGATGAGTCAGAATTTTTTTCTAAATATAGCATGCTCAAATGTGCATGAGCACGTACGTAAGCTACTTTCGGACAAGCGCTGTATGCTAAAGCTCGTGCGAGGGATTCTTTTGTGTCCGAACTCATCATCAAACCCGCTTAGAGATGGTCACAACAAAGCATTGCAGTTATGGATTGTGCAGGAGTGATTCGAGATACTCCTACAAGGACTACATGAAGGGAGTAACATTTATTCCATTCGTAAAACCTCGTTGCAATTTTGATCGGTGTAAAAAGTGGGCTCAAGCCTGTGGACGACCAGACTTCACATACAAAAAAGTAAAGAAGGACAAATATATATGCTCCAAACATTTCGTTGGAGAAGTGGAGCCTACTGATGAACACCCTGACCCGATACCAGCTACATAATACTCCAGAACAGGTAGTTTTTTTACTGTTAATAAGTCAGTAACATTGCTAACATTAAACCCAGAAGTGTGCCAATGGTAGCGTGCACTAAACACATGAAAAACAGGGCTTCTACAGAGTCTTAAAAGTTTTGAACACATTGAAGTCATGACTTTATCATCGGTTTGCAAGTAACTAATGTTAACTAATGTTCATTTTGAAATTGAAATAAAACACTTGACCGCTAAACAGCACAGGTATCGTTCAAATTTGAAGATTCAAATCTTCACAATATACAGTTAGAGACAGTACGAACACAGTTTATGTAAAAAGTCTGGTTAATTGCGTATTAATAAGACGATAAAGAGTCATGACGGGACCATTCTGGCCCCAACCACTGCTGAGTCTGACTGACACAAACAGCTAGCAATTTTCCAAATCATCTGCTCAGTAAATCCGTCTTTGTACTGGTAACAGGCAAGCCTCGAGATTCCAGCCACCTTTTAAGCTGAACTATGCTGTGGTCCGTGATCGTTTCATGCAGAAATGTCGCTCCTGGAATATCGTTTTCACAGAGAGTGATAAAAGGTTGAATACATGTAGCTGTAGCCATTCTGAAGCGTTTGTCCGAAACATCCGGGTATCTGGCAATGCAGGCTCAGTCGTGACGTCATTCAGACTCAACGCTATATCTCTTTAAAGCACTACTACTAATAATACTACTAATAATGTAATACTCTTACTTGAGTAAACTATTTTTGCTATTCTACACACGTCTGTTGATCAGGTTGATGAATGTCAAGTTTTCAGTTTTTAATTAGTTCTACATTATTTTATACACACTTACTCTCTCCTGCTCTTTATCTTTATTTCCTCTCACTTTCTCACCTTTCCCTCCTTCTGTCTTTGTCACATAACACCCACCCTCCGCCCGCCCCCCTTTACGGCAGGTCAGTGACAGCTCCTGCTGTGTTTGAGCACTTGCCTGTCTGCTCCCCTCCTTCCACTCTCCCACAATCTGTTACTTTAATGCCAGCACCATTATTTATTGATCAGAGCTGAATCCATGCCTGGGCTACGGGGCAAAGCACCATTTCCATAAAGTATATTTAAAACTCCGTTTTTAATTCTCACATGGATTTCTTGAAAGCCACACAATTCCACTGAATGTTTAACTTCTTGAGTTTGGTATACAAAATCATGATCTTGACAAAATACTGTATGTTCAAATGCCGTGTATAGGAACAATATTACTTAGCTGTTATTTTAACTGTAATGGACTAAACAAGATTAAATACTTTCAAAAGCAAGATCAGGGTTGCAAAGTGATTTGGTGGAGCTACTTATTCCTATTTGTTAAATTATAAGAAATTCAATATTATGGCAAATGCATGTTTATTCATACACATACATTAAAAATAATAGTACATAATATTACAAACATCACATTTAACACATGATATAACATGACATTTGTGCACAGTTCACTACCTTGCATAATGCTCTGTATAATATAGAACCAATACCTCCTGGTGTGTGACGTGCTGATGACTCCATGAATGAATAAACAATGAATAAATGAATGAATAAAAATACTATACACTCTGTCCGGTTATTATCTGCCTGGAAAAAGCAATTACCAATTTATATCACACCATTTATTATGAGCCTTTGGTAATGGGGGTTAGTCAGAATTGCAGAAATGTAAAGCTAGATTTAAAAAGGCTTTTCAGTGCCTTGCAAAAATATTCATACCCCTTGACCTTTTCCACATTTTTTCATGTTATACCCACAAACTTAAAGGTATTTTATTGGGATTTTTTGTGATAGACCAACATCAAGTAGCAAGTATGTGTGATGTGAAAAGAAAATGACATATGGTTTTCAAAATTTTTTAACAAACAAAAATCTGGAAGTAGTGCTGTGCATTTGTATTCTGCCCCACTGAGTTAATAATTTGTAGGACCATATTTTGCTGCAATTACAGTTTCAAGTCTTTTGTGGTAGCAATTTTCAAGGCTTGTCACAGATTTTCAATGAGAATTAGGTGTGGACTTTGACTGGGCCATTCCAACATATGAACATATTGATTCCATTCTAGCTCTGGCTGTATGTTTAGGGTCGTTGTCCTGCTGGAAGGTGAATTTCCACCCCAATCTCGTCTTTTGCAGGATCTAACAGGTTTTCCTCCAGAATTGCTCTGTATTTAGCTCCATTCATCTTCCCATTAACTCTGACCAGCTTCTATTACAAACCCAGCTACACCGGCTCGTCCCGCCGCCAGAGGGAACTCATCAGCGGGAACTACAACTTCCATCATGCCGAGCATGTGACATGACAGTTTCCCTGTCCCTCCTGAAGAAGCACATCCACACAGCATGATACTGCCACCACCACATTTCCCAGTGGGGTGATGTATTGCAGTGTTAATTTTCCACCACACATAGGATTTTGCATTTAGGCCAAAAACTTCAATTTTAGGGTAATCTGACCAGAGCACGTGTTTGCTGTGTCTCCTACATGGCTTGTGGCAAACTGCAAGTGGGATTTCTTAAGGCTTGTTTTCCATAAAGGCTAGATTTGTGGAGTACATGACAAATAGTTGCCATGTGGACAGAATCTCCCACCTAAGCTGTAGATCTCTGCAGCTCCTTCAGAGTGACCATAGGCCTCTTGGCTCCTTCTCTGATTAGTGACTCTTTTCCTGGACTGTCAGTTTAGGTGGATGGCCATGTCTTGGTTGGTTTGCAGTTGTTCCATACTCCTATCATTTTCACAAGATGGACTGAACAGTGCTCTGTGAGATGTTCAGAGCTTGAGATATTTTTTATAACCTAATCCTGCTTTACACTTCTCCATAATTTTATCCCTGACCTGTCTGGTGTCCTCCTTGGTTTTCATGATGCTGTATGATCACTCATGTTCTATAACAAACCTCTGAGGCCTTCACAGAAGAGCTGTAGTTATACTGAGAATAAGCTACACACAGGTGAACTCTATTTACTAATTAGGTGACTTCTAAAGGCAATTGGTCACACTGGATTTTATATAGGGGTATCAGAATACAGGGTGCTGAATAAAAATGCACAGCATACTTTTAATATTTTTATTTATTATATTTTTTTTTCACTTCAGACATACTTGTTAATTTGTGTTGGTCAATCACATAAAATCCCAAATAAATAATATATTGAAGATTGTGGGTGTAATGTAAAAAAAATTGAAAAGTTAAAGGACTATGAATATTTTTGCAAGGCCCTGTAAGCTGAGTTAAGTCAAATATATTTATATAACACTTTTTTAAAATAGAGGATTGTCTCATAATAGATATCACAAATATCTAGGCCCAGAGCCCCAACTGAGTAACACTAGGAAAACAGTGGCGAGTTAAAAACGTAAGGAAGAAACCATTGGTGGACCGATACTCAATGACCGATACACACTGATGTCTGTGTGTGTGTGTGTGTGTGTGTGTGTGTGTGTGTGTGTGTGTGAGAGAGAAATAAAAATCTTAAACGTGGTCTGTACTAAAACCTACTTCACAGCTTGCATAATGATAGCAATCAATTATTTATTGATTTCTGTAAATCAGTATAAAATGCTTCAATATTCAAATCATTTATATTGTGTGTTACATATGTTACCATGCAATAAGAGCTACGCTGCTCGAAACAGCAGCTACTGAAGACCTGGGTTCAACTATCAGACTGGACTGCTAATGCAAAGGTCAGGTGGTCCACTTACAAACTAAACCTCATACTAGACAACATTGGGGTGCTATTAATGTAAAATGGTGGTAATTTTGCTGTTTCACAGGGTTTTGCGGTACTCCGTTTAAAGTATTTTTGCACATGATTAGTACGTATAATACAGTGTAAATAACCACCTAAAATGTCTATTAATTTATGTTAATTACCTAATTTATATTTAAGTTATCTATATTTAATATTGACATAAATACTTTCTTATTGCGGCTAACTTCACTTACATGAGAGACTTCATGCCAGTCTATACATTTAGGTAAAGGCAGAGTCTTTTATTTTGAAAGG
>JAVSBU010336238.1:0-10922 GCA_033118015.1 Loricariichthys derbyi | reverse complement strand
TGCTGTCTTATTCACAAATGTTTGAGGTTATTACACGTAATAAGCGACTGCAAAACGTTAATGTGCGATTGTATTAAAACCATAATCACATTTGTGTTGCAACAGTATGGCGGCCATATTGAGGCATCAGAATAGAATGTCTTCTGCAGTACAATCATGAGCAAGCTCAAAATTTGAGGGGCGGAAATGATTCGCTATTGTGGATTATGCAAACATGGGCGGATGTATGAACGTCTGAAGTACGACAAGGCCTACCATATCGTGAATATCCAATTTTTTTTGCTGCAAGTCGGTCGCAACTAACACTTTTTGGCACTGTGACAGCATCTTAAGTTTAATCCCAAATTTTCTCTAGGTACTCCAGTTTCCTCTGGCATTCCAAAAACATGCTATAGGTCAACTGGTGGCTCTAAATTGGCCTAGTAATAACATCTGTAACTTCACTCCTGCCATGCACAGCTGTTGGTCCTGAACATGTTGTCCCAGACACCCTGGTTGCGCCCATGAGTGAGTTTGGTGTTATTGGTTGCTGTCCATCATTCTGGTTCATTATATTACATATTAAACCAGACCCACATCTTCCTATTTTAGGTATGATGCCATTTTGCTCCATTATTTTATTCAGATGATCTGCTTTTGCATTACACAGACCCTCGGATTAAAGAAATGCCAGTTTCTCTGGTTGGCGAAGCTGTTACACATCACAGCCCGCCTCCGGTGGCAGGATCTGTGTTTGTGCTATATTTATCCCACGGATTTCAATGTAGCAAAACACACTAATAAATTTGGCTTCTCACACACTGTATATAAACACACTGGCTTTTGGGAAAGCGGATACAGTCTCACCAAAAATAAAGCAAATCTTTGGAACGACCAGTCCTCACAATGGCACATAAACCTGGTTCAAACACACACACACTTCTTGAGTAAGCCAGGCTAATAGAGTGCAGACTGATGCTTTAATAAGGAACATTTACTGCAGCTCTAAGTCTTACAGGACATTATTTTTTCACCGGTAATTACATTTTTTGGCACACAAAAATGCCATGTATGGAAAATGAACACAATCAGCTGCACTGGGTTTTTATTAAACACACACCCACTAAACAAATACTGTAAAACTGCAGGCGCTTCATATCAGGTGATTATTGGGTTACTGATAATAGGTCCTAGGGTGTAGTTTTCTTAATTATTTCAAAAGATTCCACAATTTTTTCACCTGCCTTTGTAGAGCTGTGTGTCAAAGGAACATCTGAAGATCTTATAAGGATGGTGAGAGACTTGAGCCACAGCATCTTCAAACATCTGATTTAAGAACCTTCCCACAACACTGTGCGCAAAATGAATGTCTATAGCAATTTCTATAGTAATTCTATAGCAAAACCTCTTGAAATACTATGAGGAAGAACCCGTCTGAGGACCAACACTCAAAAATGGACCTGGACTGCTTACACCTTACACATTTCCCAATTTTCTTTTAATGCAGTCGCCAATTTCCACCCAGTAACTGAAGACTGGAGCAAATGTGTTAAACTCATTTCTCCTGAGGACACTACACATCTCCTCTGGATATAAGATGCAATAAAAATTCCACTTTATGCTGCACTGGCATGGATGTTCTGCTGTTCTCCATGTTTCCTACAGATTAGTGATTATAGATGAGTCCAATCCAAAACCAGGCCACATGTTATTGCCTTTGATGAGCAGCCACAAATCACAGACACAGACTTCATGTTAACTACCAAAGTTTATAACTTCCTTCATGAGTTCGAAACCTCAGAACAAGAGCTAAACATCTTCAAATATTAGATTTCCTATTTCTTTCAATTTAGTTTCCACTCTTTATCTAGATGCTAGAGGAGAGTGAATCCAATTACAAAGCCAAAAGGACAAGCAAGTTTGCTGGAGGAAGGTTTTTTTGGTGCTGGAGATGAGAGCAGGATCTCACAGATCATAATCTCATATAATTAAAATCCAGGCTCACATCTGTTACATGTCTTAGAGCCAGGTGTGTGTGTGTGTGTGTGTGTGTGTGTGTGTGTGTGTGTGTGTGTGTGTGTGTGTGTGTGTGTGTGTGTGTGTGCCAGGTAGGAAGGTTCCTCATTAAATATCATGACGTGTCTGTGAGCAGTCATATGATGGCTCTGGGTGCATCTGTCATTTAAGCTTGTGAACTAGGGCGCGAGTTCTCAGTGCTAACACACTCAAATGCTTCAGGCTCTCGCGAGGATCGTAGCGGTTCAGGCAATTAGCTCCTTGAGGAACATCTGTACCATCCTGAGGAGCACTTCACATTCAAATCAGAGCTCAGAGTCCCACAACACATCTAAAAGACAAAGGCAAATGTTTAGGAACCCTTGATGAAAGATTTTGTTGATGTTCTAATTGAAACCTGCAGGACCAAACAGGAAATAAACAAGTTCTGGGAGCGTGAAAAGGTTGCCATAACTTTTGCACACCATGGCTTAAGTAATGCCATGTTTTATCCAACTGTGGATTATGGAGTCAATATTTGCATCGTTTCTTAGACCTGTATATACAGAAAATCAAACAGCAACTTCATTGCTTCCTGATCAGTTAACCTCGCTCTGAGAAACAGCACCAAATCTGAGCTCGCAGGGTTCATAACCAGATCTGATTTAACTCATTTATGAAGGTCTTAAATCAGATATATGAAGGCATCCTGACATAAGATCGATCCAATGGGTCCTTAAATAGATCGAACCAAAAGAGTTTGAGGAACCAAAGGAAATGTGAAGTTCACCATCTTATTTAAAGTGCCGCTTATAATATTCGTGTCCTATTAAAAGCAGCAGTGATTAAGCAAAGCCTTTATCCCTCAGGTACTGTGTAATGTACATCTGAATACTTACAGGAACACACACACACACACACACACACACACACACCATATCCTGTTTATAAGTGCTCATTCAACGTAATCAAGGCTTCAATTAACCCCCTCCATGTTAAGCACCTTCCACGTTCACCTGTCTCCATCTTCCTGAACCCATAATCACACTCGTTTTATCTGAACCACATCCTACTGTGCCCGTGTGCCAACCCGAGAAAAGAATTATTTATCTAAGACTGTAACTATATATAACATGTAACTTACAGATCAGATTCAAATTGTGTGATTCCGTCATTATTTGTGTGTGAGTGTGTGTGTGTGCGTGTGTGTGTGTGTGGTGAAACTACTTTGATAGAGCTGACACTCAGAATCAATCTCACACATCGCAGAGCGAGACCTCGATTACACTCGAGTGCTAACAAGGTGAAAGTAACCAGGACGTGGTAACAAGGCACAAACAGCTCATGGTCTGTAAACACAGTGAAGCCCAGTGCAGTTCTGATAGAGTATAAATCAGTTCTGCTCTTATGGGGGGGTCCTTCATACCCATACAGGGTGCCAATCCAACAGGGCAAAAATGGACGTGCAAATTGATGAAGTAGAGCCAAACCCCAATATCCAATTTATTAGAGGTGTAACAAGTCAATTTTACTACGATTAACACGATTCATTCTCATTTATTTCAGAAGTGTAAACAGTGCACATTTTTTTAAACAAAAAAAAACTTTTGTCTCCTGCAACTATTTGCAACTAATTGTAAACAAAATGCTCTATTGTAGCTTCACCATATCTCACAGATCTTTAATAACCAAGTGAAAATGTTCCATGTTTTATTTCTGAAGAGTAACAATTCAAAATAACGTGTACTTGCACTAATATTTCTTTTATAACTACAAAGAGAGGAGGAGCACGATGCATGATCACACACTCTGGTGTTCAAAAAATGCAATTACATTAGATAAATTACAATAAACGAGAAAACGTAAGCCAACTTAATGCGTCGTTACACCCCTATGAGGTATAACACATAAAATATTTTAATCCATAAATCTTGTCTCCAAACCAATAAGTCGAAATGAGCCAAAAAATCATGAAGAAATGTCCACCTGCTACCCTGAAGTGTGGCACCAGAGCTTCTGATACTCAAACATGGTGCCAGAAAAATCTTTTACCTTCCTCAGTGTCAGACAGGTGTGTGTGTGTGTGTGTGTGTGTGTGTGTGTGTGTGTGTGTGTGTGTGTGTAAAGCCAGCAGAGACCACAGTTGGAAGAGCAGCACAAACAGCATCACAAACCTGTCAAACACACTGACATGAGGGTTATGGTTCCTACACTGTGAGTGTGTCTCACCCCATATGTGCATCCTGCTCTTATTCTGAGACTTCATGCATGACAGTCCATCTCTGGGCTCCCAGAGGGGCAGAACCCACACACAGGGCACTAATCCAGGGCTCCGAAATGTTCCACCAACTCTCACCTCAACCCTCAGAGCGTAGGAGGTGAGATTAACATTGGAAGCAGCACCTAAATTAAACATCTGAATTAGGACTAAAATCTTTACACATTTTAGACCAGAGCCCAACATCACGGAGACCAGGGTTCAAGTCCAAGTGGTTCCTTCTGGACAGGCTGGGCATCTTGCAAACCTAAATGCCTGTGCCTGATGGAGGGCAGATGGGCAGGGTGAAGTTCTGTAAGAGCTCTACCGCCTGAGCCCAATTAACTCCAGGACAGACTCAAGATCCCCCCATAAGCCTGACCAGGATAAATGGGGTGAAAGCAGAATTTAAAAAAAAGGATATGAGGCAAAAAGAGCAAAGGGATCATTAGGACTGCTAAACAAATGAGAAAAGACCCAAATACGATACCCCTAGCTGCACTTACAATCACAGTGACTTGGTACAACAGTTAAACACTTCCAGGTTTAATAAACAGCTTAAGGTTGAAGTTTCAGAGACCATTAACACAGATCTAATAAAGCACCTAATAAACTGGGGGACTATTCTGCATGAAGAATACTGAAAACGAGAAATAATTTTATCTGTTTGAAGAACAACACGACCCTTTCTCCTCCATTTCTTTCTTTTTTTTTTTTTAAAGAAACTTGTTACTTTATCCGGGTCTCTTCTGAAGGTAAACCATTTAGAGAATTTTATTAGTTTATTAGACTGTTATTTTCTTATTATGCCATCTAATGCAACTGCAGTTTTTCAACACGAGAGGGTGCAATCGCTCATCATACTCCCATCTCCTGTTCTGAGGGAGACTCATCTCTTAATTACAGGGGACTCAAGTTTATTTTTGTTTAAACTCTTAGAAAGAAAAACAGACATTATTTTGAATCTTTACTCTTCAGATAAAAATAAAGAATGCTGTCACTCGGTTATTTAAGATGCTCTTAATTGTGTGGAACTAATGTGTTGCAAAACTTCTACAAGAAAGTGCACACTGCTTTGCATTGGTTTAACTGGTGGAATGAGGTTTTGAAACCAGCATCTCTCTTCAAATTCAGCTCTCCGAATATATCTTAAGATAACGTCCATTCTGTCCTCTCAATTTTCTTGTCCCTTTTCTTTGCATATGTTTATGACAAATTGATCCTCAATCATTAGTATTTGTTATTATATCTGACCAAACCGAGAGCTTTCCTGATCACTGAGCTGAGCATCACGACTCCTTCAGATCTTCTGTAATTTACTCTGGATAAGAGCATCTCCCAAATGGCCAGATCTAAACATCTCTCTGTTATGCACTCATTAAGATTTTACCGGTGCTTCCAGGTCCCATGTTTTGAGCCGAACCTGTAACCCCTGTCACAAACCATCCAGCTCTGCACCACAGCGTCGATAAGAGACGAGCTGAAAATCTGAAAATCTCCTCTGAAAGCAGAGGAGGAAATGTCAGTCAGGGAAAAGACAAACAAGAGGAACGAGTCGGAAATATTCATCCCTGCTCTGAGGGTGCGTTTTGATCTAGACAAAACCTGTAAATATCTCAGCTTAAATGACCCAGTCGATGGAAATGCCAGCGTGGATGTGAGGAGGAAGAAGAAAACGAGCCTGCCGATTTTTATAAGCAGCAAGAAGCCAAAATAAAATCTCATTATCACAACGTGCCAGGAAGAGTTTAGCATTCAGAGCTACAGGTAATACAGGTGTGTGTGTTAAATTACAAGTTAAACACAGCGTTTAGTTTAACACCTAAACAGTGTCATGGGCTGGTTTATGGTTCTGAAGGGGATCTGAAAGCTGTGCTGGAAGTTTAAACCTGTTAAACTTCATTAACATTTACTGACATATCCAGAGATCAAATTAATACTCACATATTTTGTAATTGCTGGGTTCTTGTACACGCTACATAATTTGGGCCTAAACTGTTGCATAAACTTTTGCCCTTACCAAATGTCATCGGTCCCATTGCTGTTCTTTATACAAGATCTTAAAGATGTACAATCACATTAAGAGAAGGCTCTGGACTAAGTGCTTACATAACCATTACGCTGGAGATTCCTGAAAATGCAGCAGCTGGTGAGACGTCGTACAGGATGGAGGAGCTCGTGGGCTGAGCTATATCTCTAAGCACCGCAATCCGATCTCATCCTACAGCCGACTGACGCCGGGCCACACGAGATTAAAACGATTTGTCACTGCTGGGACAAACAAGCCAGGCTGAGAGCAGATGGAACTGGAGGAGAGACTGAAATTGACTTCTGGCCCACGAGGTTTGATAATTAGTCAGCCGAGAGAGAGAGACAGAGAGAGAGAGAGAGAGAGAGAGAGAGACAGAGAGAGAGAGAGATGGTACTGAAAATGGGTCCATTTTTTAGGGAATGTTTCATTTTATCGCAAAGCACCTGAAATCCTCACTGGAGCAGTTTCACCTCTGAGCAATCACTCGCTGTAAAAGAGAAAGCAATCCCAACAGATGAGACGCTGGAAATTATTTAAAAAATGGGTTGTTTTTGAGCTTGGATAAGGACCGAGGCAGAATCGGCTGTTAGAAAGTAATGCCGTACATTTTTCAACCTCTTCGGAGGTCTAAGATCAGGCTGCCGTTCTTCAGATCATAATCAGCCCTATTTTTCTAAAGATGACATGCTAACAAAAGTTCTGCTTTAACCATTTAGTGGCTGTTTTATATAAAACATTCTAACACAGGATCCTGAGTATAAGCTGTGGTGGTACGAACTGGCCAGGTGGGGTCGAGGTGACTGTTTGTGTCTGAGGGAGGCCTGGCATGATCATCTCCTGGCACTGCATGCATGGAAGTATCAATATCCGTTCGCCTTAACTGTCCAGAGGTATTAAGAATTCTAACAGGAGATATAAATCTGATTCATGTCTGAATGACAGGGAACTAGTACGACTGAACCCTTTCCAAAATTGCAGACATAAAAGAAGATATCAAAGTCAGAAAACAGCTTTTCTGCTTTAGATTTATAAAAGAGACAAAGAAAATTGTACTGTACTTTTTATTGTGTTTTATTTAATATTATTCTTTAAGATAAAACAAAGGATCTAAAATATCTGACTATGGTAACACGACGACTTTCTGTTGTGGACGTTAAACAGCGTTGGCACCCTTAAAAAGCAGGAAGGGTACAATCCAACCAATCTTGTGCAAACATTGACACCTTTGATTAAATGTGATGATTTTGCAAACAAACCTCAGGCTGAAGCCTTTTTATGAGCAATAAAACATATAAACAAGGACGTTTTATTGGGATTAAATACTTTGTCTGCTGCTGATTGTCCGTTACATTAATTTCATTTAATGACTCGTGTTAATTGTTTCTGGATCCGAGTTTGTTCTGTAAACGTGGCTGTCTTACAGACAGAGCGAAACATGGCTCTGCGTCTTGGTTGGCTGATTTTATTGTTCGAAGGTTTTATTGTTTGCTTTATTGGGCTCATGTGCAGTTTGGACAGGATGGAATGCTGATGGTTCTGCTCCTCAAACCCAGATAACAAGCTTACAGTAGGAGCTCAGAGACTGGTTTTCCTTACAATCGCTTTCCAGCTGGGCCTAACGGACCATTTACAGCCTGGCTTGTACCCACAGGATCAGGTTAGTGTTCGCTCTTATGGGACTGCTTAATCATGTTTCATTTATGCTTCATTTCAGTACCAGTTTCATCCATGGCTTAGGATTACTATATTTAGTTGTAATCAAAACACATGACATTGTCATTTCTATGTTGTTTTCTTTTAACATTTCAACCCTGCTTCTCCTGGTCAGGTTGGCACAGGCACCCAGGCAGGTTTATGCATGTCCTGGATGGAACACCACACTGTCCAGAACATTCCACCAGGACAAACAGAGGTCTACACAGTAGATACAGTTAGACTGGTGCACCAAATGCTCATCTAGTTATTTATTATTGTAAAAAGGAAAAACAAGACATACACTTAGGTGCAGAATGGTTGGCACCTGGGGAAATATTAAAATAACTGAAACAGAGATGAAACCAGGACCAAATCCAAAACAGCACTGCAAGTAAGAATAAAAAACAGACAAGCTCTTACAGTGAATAAAGTGAGAAAGCACTGCCCTAAAATACTGCAGGTAAATCACCAATAGGTGTGTGCCTTCGCAGAGACAGAGGTCTTACTACTCAGTTGCCCTCTAGTGGGCAGGTGGAGTACATGATGATCCACCTACCACGCTTATAAAGCTTAAAACTGAAGTCAGCAAGTCACCCAAGAACAAAACCTGAGATATCACCATGGAAACAGCCCTAAATGAGTCTAAAACCACAGGCAAACACAAATCAGACGTAATAGAGCTCCAAGCCTTTACTGTCCTATCTAACAGGCTCTACTTTGGGTGTGTAGTAACTATTAATGATTTAAAATCACTCCAATACAGCACAGCATGATAAAACAGCCATTATGCTATTAAAAGGGAACATTTTGACCCAATTCCTGAGTTTACTCCCGTCACAGCCTCACATCGGTAATATGCGAGAAGAAAAAACGGGAGCGGCGCTCACCACGGGACTCTCCACATTTACCACCTGAATAGCTTCAATTTCTCCAGTTCAGGTCTCCACCTGAGCACAGAGCCCCAACAGAGAGACATCAGGAGAGAGAGAGAGAGACAGAGACAGAGAGAGACGGTATGAATATCCAATTCTCAGGAATCAACCAATGTGCTTTCTTACCACATGTTTGTTTTTCAAAAACTGTTAAATTTAAGTATAATGTTGAACATTCTCATCACATATCCAATCTAATGTGAATGATGGGGCATCCTTAATGAAAAGAAGTTCAGATTAAAATTGCCCGGCTCTTGGGCACATCCCCAGTGTGTGAGGGAGGAGAGGTCAAGAATCATCGCCCAGCCCCAAACAGTGACCTCTGTGGGCCCTGTGATTGACTATCATTCTGTTCAGTGCCTTATGCTCTCTGGAAGAGCCGGAAATGTGTTAAAATGGATAAACCCTAAAAATAAGATGAGTAACTATTGCAGTTTAATCTGTGCAGCCACTGAATAACTTCTTTCTGATTTTGAAAGTCTAGAGGTGCACAGACTTTTTCACAGGCTGGCACTCTTGGTAGAGATGTCAAAAACCTCTGTGTCTAAAATGAAGGCAGGACTGGGATTTATTTCTGCATTTGCTGAATTGCTGAAGTAATAGCAGAAGTCCTAAACCCAATGCAATAACACGTGTTAGATAGATAGATAGAAACACGTGATCAGGTCTTGCTACCAGACTGGTCAGGACCTTGCATCATCCAAGCGTTGACGCACAAATATTGAACATCCGTCAAGTGCATGCGTCAACGCAAAGGTCATAAAATTATGACCGCAGTCCAGTTTACACCATGCGTTTTTGACGTACGTCACTGATTCATGCGTCAAACGCAGGCAAAAAACGCAACGTGTAAATGGGCCTTTAGACTCACCCAAACATGAGTGGCAGACCTCCTCAAGGTCTGACTGATGCAGAAGCAGAGTTCACAATAGTCAGGTGAGGTTGCCCTCTGGTGGACAGGTGGAGTAAATGACTCCTCTGACCTTTTTTCATTCATTCATTAACTAGCTTTCTTTGCCAGTCTAAGTCAGTTGAGGGCCAGGTGAGAGAGGGCTAACTCCAGAGTACAGGGTCCCCCTATCCTGGACAGGGTGCCACTCCATCACAGGGCACAGTCACTCACTTTAGAGTCATGGTTGGACCTGTCTTTGGAATGTGAAGGAAACCAAAGTAAATCCATGCAGACATGGGAAGAACATACACAGGCCTGGATTTGGAGCTGAGACTCTGGAACTCTGAGGTGCCAGTGGTAACCAGTGCCAGTGTGCCAATGTTCTCTTTACAGCTCCCTGAACATCTGAGAGAAATCTATGAAAACTTTAAATGAAACATATTTACTCATGGAAAATGAATAAAAGATGTTGAAAAGGCATGAAACTGCCTTCCACTCCTTAAAACTACATTAATATGATCTCACACAAGTTGATGCAATAATTTAACCCAATATGGTAATTAGCCGACGATTTCCATTAATTAATTTTTAATTTGAATCAATTTACACCTCTTAAATGAAGCAGACTAAAACTTCCACTGTAGTGGGGCGTCAGGAATAAAACATTTGGGTTAATGAGATCGAGGCTTCACACTGGCCTCTCCTGGCATGGCGCCTCATCGATTTTAATTAGGTATCCCGCACAGATCGCTCATGCTAATAGCGTTAGCACCGTCCTCTCGGGTCTAGTTTGCAGTGCTTCACATGGGAAGCAAACAGGGTCAGAGTTTAGAGGAAAATGTGGATTCAAAGATCGTGAAGTTTTGGCTTAAACAGTTGTGGTAGTGCAGGAATTATAATCAACGATTTATGTTTCATATACATTTAGATTAATCCTTAGGATCGTTGAGTTTAATTATGACAAAGGTCCCCTGCAGATGGAATGAGCAGGGTGGTGTGTCTGTGAGGTAATGACTGTGTGACGACCACAAAAGTGTCGCATTTGTGTGGTGGGAAATAAGAGCTGTGGTGTTCTCAAAATACAATTTATAACTGTATTTTATTTTGGAAAAAAAAATATCCTTAGAATTTATCCATTAA
>JAVSBU010336211.1:0-10922 GCA_033118015.1 Loricariichthys derbyi | reverse complement strand
TGTTACACACAAAAAAGAAAAATAGTGGCTGGTAAAATGTTTGAGTGGCCAATACAAAATTTTCTCCACCAGCCACAATGGCTAGTGGAGAAAATTTTTAATTTCCACCCCTGAGGCCGTTCTATACATCACCTCCCGGTTAAAACAGCGTTACTGTCGATTTTTGATCAAATTAAAGGATTTTAAGTGTGCCTTGTGGCCCGAAAATTACAGTGTACAAAATCACAAAGATCAATATGGCCCAAAACTAAGTTATGTCCCAATTTGGGGATGATACATTACAATAAGAAAAAAACGAGCCAACATGAGCCAAAGCATTAACAAGAAAAGTGAGCAGCTGTCCAAAAGATTTATGAGGCATGATCATGAAACAAAGCACCAGGCTAATCACAGTCTGGGAAGAGATACAAGTGTTTCTTAAGCTTTTAAAAATTCAATCTAATGCAATTGCTGACTAAGGTGGCCAAAGTGCTTCTAATGTAAGAGCTTAAGAAAGCTCCTTATTGCTATAGGCAAAAAAAATTTCAGTTCCCAAAACAATACTGTTTTAAAAAAAAATTCTGGCAAAGTTCTAATTAGAGTGTATTTCTGTTTTTTAATTTTATTCTACTACAAACACGTGCACATGATAACATAATGGTGCCGTAATTTTTTTTTCAATGTTTTGGTACACTTTTTAATTAACAAATTAATATTTTGTTAAACTGTCTTGTGGGCAGCACTCTTGACCATGGCAAAATCCACATTATGGCAAAATCCATATTATGTGACAATGTCACAGAACTGTAATAGTTTTTTTGCATTGATGATATCAATTATCAACAAGATAATTAGGTCATGTGAAGGTTGTCATAAGTGGAACATCCTGTAATACACATGTATGTTTACTGCGGTCTACTTTCAATATTTTCAAAGGTTTTATATATATTTCTAAAACAGTAAAAGTTACGAGAAATAAAACTGTTTGCAGGTGTTTCACATGCACCATGGATGCACGACTCTGCCGACACATTGTTTGTTAGGTGCAAACACTAGACATGGCGGAAGGTTAAAAAAACATTTTTGCACCATAACATCCTGATAAAATTACAAAATCACAGGAAGCCAGTGGTTTTGACCCACCACTCACTTTCTAACCACAAGCACTTCTCGTGAACATTCTCAGAACCTGTCAGATCGAGCTTCGTTGTGGTTTGCAAGTGTGAAAATAAACTTCAAGTTGTGAAAAACACAAGAAACTATTTCAACCATACTGTAATTGGTGGTTCCATTCCATGTACATCAACAAAGGATCTTTCATACTATTCATTTTAAAAGAAACTAATTTATGCAGAATTACACAAAACTGATATTTAATCCAAGCACACAAGCGGTGCCAGTATTAGGATCTTGCCCACATGCACCAGATTTCTGCAGTCTGTGGGTTTTAGTCTGTGTTAAGTAAAAACCACAAACCTATTGCGGAAAAGTCGGTGCCCAGGTGGCACAACTGGGTTCAAGGGTGCAAGTCAGAAACAACCCCAGACGGCACCACACACACACACACACACACACACACACACACACACACACACACAGTGATGTCAGGAACTCTAATCTGACTACTTTTTTTTCAGTAATGAGTAAACTAACAAGTTACTATTTCCAATCCAATAATCAGATTAAAGTTACTTATCCAAGTCACTGTACATTACTATTTTATCATTTTCCTTAGCAAAAAGATACATATTTTGTTCTCTTTTTGTGTCTTGGGGAGTGACGTCAGACCTATGCGACAATTAGGTCACATTTTCAGCGTGAGGATAACTCACGTGTAATACCACGCAGTGACTCAAAGGTAAACAATGGAGGAAGGAGAGAGATGTGCATTTTGGAAATAGAGGCACTATTTTGAGTTTGCGTTAGCTGAATATGACAATATCATGGTTCATTGTACACTTTGTGCTGGTGAATAAGTGCTATCTATCTTAAAAAACACTACATCAAATTTGAAGAAACAATGGAGTCACAGCACAGAACAATCAAACTTATAGAGCAAATCCCACTAGGTGGTGCGAAGCAGAGAGAAACTTCTGTTAATGAGGTACAACCACTGATAACATAACATGTGATTAAAACATAAGATTAGGCCAAAGTAACAAAATTAGTCATGATATCAACCTACATGTGATGTTATACACCACCATATACACCGTGTTTTGTTTAGTAAATCCACTCCTTACTACTCTAATACTGTGAACAACAGGTTCAATGTTCAGTTTACAGTGTTAACAGTTAAATATGTCAAATCAAAAAAGACTGTCTTTATTTTATATTTTATAAACACAAGTATTAATGTTAAGTGAATTCAAGAGAAATTGTTATTTTTTTCTCTACTTTTTTCAGGAAATAGTTTTTAAGTTCAACTGTAAATGTCAGGAGATACACTGTTGCCGTTACTGTTAAAAATGCAATTCCAATAAAATGGGTACCAGCAAAACTGGTTGCCTTTTTTATGTTGAGGTAGCGGAGGGTTGTGTCGGCAGCTGCTTAACGTAACTAATAAGGTAACTTGTAATCTAATTTAGTTACTTTTAAAATCAAGTAATCAGTAAAGTAACTAAGTTACTTTTTAAAGGAGTAATCAGATTACTTTTTAGAGGTAACTATACCATCACTGCACACGCAGGGCACTTTGGAAACACCAATCAACCTAACACACAAGTCTTTGGAAGGCTGGCGTACGCAGAGAAAACCCGGGAGGACATGGGGAGGACATGCAAACTCCACAGAGGTGGAGCCCGTGGTCAGGATTGGACCGAGGATCTGAGCTGTAACCACTGCACCACCCATTCAACCACAAGCAAGACCTGGAAAGTGTCTTGTCTGAAGAAGGGCTTTATCAGGCATGACAACAGTAGAAGACATGCCAACTAGGCAGCTAAACCAGCCGAGCTGCACACCAGTTACTGGAATCATTAGGGCAGAAATTACATCACACAAACGACAACCACGAGGCCCAAAGAAAGGGCCTTAGAGCTCTGTATATTTGCTAACTGTAACACAGAAAACTATCTTCGCATAACACCAAAACAGCTTTATGGAAGGACCGTGTTTTGTGTTGGCTTCTTTTACACACAAAAAACAAATGAACCAAACGTCTTATTAGCTGTTTCCATAGAAACACAAATCCTATATGGCACGGGTCAATAGTATTCCTATGCTAACATTGTGCTCTTACACGGATGTTATGCTAAACGTTATGAATATCGACAGCTGGTGTTCAGTTTATCATCCAACACCACTTATACTAGCGATAGCTACCTATTCAATCGATATAGCAAATACACCGATACAGATTAGCAACAATATCACACAACCTTAGCGACATAACTAGCATTGCCTTTGGTAGCATAAAAACCTCGCTTTACTTAATCCAAGTTCGTCATTTACTGTCACTCACCAACGCAGAAGGCGAGGTTCGTGTACGCTGAAAAAAGCACCAATAAACTGAAGCTCGCCAGCGCGGCCATGGAGTCTTCTAACAATTAATGTAAGACACACCGTCAAAAATGTTTCACCTTCTGTTAACACAAATATTAATTAACTGTTAGTTATTAGACGTTTTGCTGCTGTACACACAGCGCTAACACTGTTAATCTCTGTATGGTGTCGCTATTGGGACAAAACTCTGGAACTCCACGGACTTTCCCCCCTTATTCAGGGCTGTATCCTAAATATCAAAACACGCCCTACATTAAGTGGCCTTAGCAGCATATGAAACAATGGCTTCTACACTCAAAGAAGCAAACTAGTTGAACTGATGTACTTTGGGACAGAGACGTTTCCTTGTAGGTGGTACCGTTCTAAAATTACAGGCTTGATTTACAATGGGTTCTACTGTGGTGACGTGTTTAAATAAATAGAATGGAGTCACAGTTAGTTTTGCCTTATAACGTTCCCTAAACGTTATAAGGAAGAAACCTTAGGAGGACCAAGACTCAAAAGGGACTCATCCTCCTTGGGCTACCTACAAGATATACTAATACACCCCAAAAATAGAATATCATGAAAAAGTTCAATATTTTTGACACTCATTGTAGAAAGTGAAACCAATATATTTTACAGATTAATTACACATAGAGTGAAACATTTCAAGCCTTTATTTCTTGAAATTTCGATGATTGTGGCTTACAGATAATGAAAACCCAAAATTCAGTGTTTTAGAAAATGAGAATATTACATAAAATCAAGAGTCACTACACACAGACGAATCCTAGATATGATCTACAAATGTCTCATTCCTCATATCAAACCCCTCCTGAACCAGAGACAACATCAGAAGTCTTACCTGGGCTGTGGAGAAAAAGAACTGGACTGTTACTCGGCGGTCCAAAATCCTCTTTTCAGATGACATGATTCCCCAAATCATCACTGACTGTGGAAACTTCATACTGGTCTTCAATCAACATGAATTCTAAGCCTCTCCACTCTTTGCGGTGTCCCCTACATGGCTTGTGGCAAACTACAAGTGGGACTTCTTATGACATGCTTTCTTCTTGCTACTCTTCCATTAAGGCCAGATTTGTGAAGTATATAACTGATAGTTGTCCTGTGGACAGAATCCTCCCACCTGAGCTGTGGATCTCTACAGCTCCTCCAAAGTGTCCATGGGCCTCATGGCTGCTTCTCTAATTAGTGTTCAGTTTAGGTGGATGGCCATGTTTTGGTAGGTTGTGCCATTTCATTTTCGGTTGATGGATTATGCTCTGTGCTCCAGTGCAGATATTTTTTATAACCTAACTCTACTTTACACTTCTCCACACGTTTATCCCTGACCTGTCTGGTGTGTTAACTGGTTTTCATGATGCTGTTTGATCACTAATGTTCTCTCACAAACATCTGAGGCCTTCATAGAACTGATGTAGTTATACTGAGAGTAAATTACTCCCAGATGGACTCTATTTACTATTTGTGTGACTTCTGAAGGCAATTGGCAATACAGGCAATAGAAGGGGCTTGATAGAAATGCCAGATGAAATACATTTAAGTTTGTGGGTGTAACATGAAAAAATGTGGAAAACATGTTTTGGGGTATGAATACTTTTGGAAGGCACTGTATTTTTTTTAACATGTTTGCACCATTCAACACACAGCAATCACAAACCAGGATAATCAACACAAGGTAACAAGCCACTTTAAATTAAATAACTGCAATAATAATAGTAAACATAGCAAAAAGGAAAAGATAATAGAAAGAGTATGGGGCTTTAATTAGTCCTCTTGAGATAATCTCAAACTGAGGACCATATTTGCCAAAACATGGGTGTTTGTTGACGTGAGTCAAAAGTCAATTTCTCTAAAGGGAGGAGGTTCGAGAGTTGATCCTCAGTGATGGAGCTTGATGAGAGCACCAGAGCACCAGAATGCATTTCTTTGCTGCAAAAACCAGCAAAGTGAAGACCTATCTCGTTGACAGATCAAATTTTTTATGAAGCTGACCATGTGACAATTACAACAAGGGAGAAATCGTATACTGTGTACAGAAAATGTCCTACATACCAGAATGTACTGCCATCCAAAATGAATTAATTCTGTCACAGGACCAGAAACAATGAATAAATGTACCTTTTTGAGTCTGTCATTTGGGACATTTGTCTGATCGGTCCAGAAACATCCTGTGCATATGAACAGGTGTCAGATACATTCTGTGAATGAGTTTAAAATTAAGCTCATGCACATTAATAGAGATACAGGAAGGATATAGACCTGAACAGATGGAGGTCCATAAATCCTGATCAAATTCCGGTTCTGTATCTCTCTCCCAAATACCCTTTAAGCTTCTCAGGGACGACACAGATTCGTGGGATAACATATTGAAAATTCGTAAATTCAGCCTTCTTGAGCAATATTGCTTAGTGCATAACTGTTCAACCTCAGTTAGCCCATTCTTAATTCCCCCTTATTTAAAAGAGATTTAATAAAATGTCTTAACTGAATATATCTAAAAAAGTCTGCGTTAGATTATATCGCTCCCTAATTTCTGAAAAATACAACATGATCCTGTCTGAGAACAGACAAAAGATCTGAGTAATTGCCTGTCTAAAACATTTCGAAAGTCCTATACTTTGTAGCTGAAAGGGGAAGTCAGGGTTACATGCAATTGGGGAGGACAAAGAAAGGCATCTAGGTATCTTTAAATGCTTATTAACATCCTTCCAGGCCAGCAAAGTACTACTGATAGTGAAGGGGTCAGTAGCTTTTTTAATTTAACCACATTATTGATAAATGGTAGGAAGTGAAGTGGAAGGGGAGAGGAAATCCTGGATTCCATGTTGACCCAGAATGAGGTGGTTCTGATGGCACACCAGCTAAGAATGTTTATTCTGAGCTGACTAGTAATACAGCTGCATATTTGGTACACCAGCACCTCGCCTTTCCTTAGGTTTCTGTAGGACGGTTAATTTAAACCTGGGTTTTTTGTTGTTCCAAATTAATTTTGAGAAATGCAATTCTCAAATGTAAATTCAAATGTAAATCTTTAAAAAATGAACGAGGCAAGAAGCAAGGAAGAGATTGAAAAAGATATAAAAAATGAGGAAGAACAGACATTCTCAAAACATTAATTCTGCTTAATGTATTATTGGTGAAAGTTAGGAGTGATCTAGACAAATTTTATGAGATGTGCATGACCTTTTTGAGAAGAAGAAATACAATTATTTTTATCTCTTATGAAAGATGTTTTATTTTCAGAGGTTTCTTAGAGAACATTAGTGATCAAACAGCATCATGCAAAGTTAGGTTATAAAAATATCCCAAGCTCTTAACATCTCACAAAGCACTGTTCAAGCCATCATTTGAAAATGGCAGGAGTATGGCACAACTGCAAACCTACCAAGACATGGCCATCCACCTAAACTGACATCTCAGGCATGGAGAGCACTAGTTAGAGAAGCAGCCAAGAGGCCCACTCTGGAGGAGCTGCAGAGATCCACAGCTCAGGTGGGAGAATCTGCCCATAGGATAACTATTAGTCATATATTCCACAAATCTGGCTGTTATGGAAGAGTGGCAAGAAGAAAGCAAGCCATAAGAAATCCCGCTTGCAGTTTGCTACAAACCATGTAGGGGACACAGCAAACATGTGGAAGAAGGTGCTCTGGTCAGATGAGACCAAATTTGAACTTTTTGGTCTGAATGTAAAATGCTGTATGTGGTGGAAAACTACACCACTCCATCCCCACAGTGAAACGAGATGGTGGCAGCATCGTGCCATGTGGGGCTGCTTTTCATCAGCAGGGACAAGGAAGCTGGTGAGAGTTGATTGGAGATGGATGAAGCTAAACATGAGGCAAAAACCTGTTAGAGGATGCCAAACACTTGAGACTGGGACAGAGCTTTACCTTCCAGCAGGACAACGACCCTAAATATACAGCAAGAGCTAAAATGGAACGGTTTATATTCATGCATGTGTTTGAATGGCCCAGTCAAAGTCCAGACCTAAATCTGATTGAGAATCTGTGGCAAGACTTGAAAGTTGCTGTTCACAGATGCTCCAATACATCCAATCTGACTTGGCTTGAGCCATTTGCCAAGAAGAATGGGCATGCATTTCAGCCTCTAGATATGAAAAGCTTGTAGAGACATTCCTCAAAATAATTGCAATACTAGAATAAGTACTACAATGCTTCTCTTGTAATCAGAATTTTGTTGCTTTGTTCACTGTGTGGTTTTACAGTGTTGCTGGACCAGACAGTCTTGCTTTGAGAACTCTTGGCGCTTACACAAAACAAAACTGTATTTGACTGGATTGCACCACTCTAATGTGGTCTGGCTCATTCCCAGCTTCCATGGTTCTTACCGAAAATGAATGGCTGTTTGTGTCCCCATTGCACAGTTGAACTTGACAGATGACAAGGATGTAGTTTAAGTACACACTGTCTGACTATAATCCATTAAACAATGCTACACATTCTAACTGGATGTTTATGGAAATTCCTGAACTGACATATTTGTTAGTGACTTCAAGTTGTTCCATGTGTACTTAACATTTTCCTGCTTGACTTGGCCGGTTGCGCATAGCAAGATGCTGAGGAAACCGTCTGTGGCTTTGGCAGGAACTACTCATTCACAGTGTGCAGCGAGAACATTAAGGCTTCACATTTTCTTTACAAACAAGCAAACTTTTGTCTGAGGAAGGAGCTGTGTTGGAGGTTAATCTACCGACAAGGGTTAATAGGTAATGTATCTGTCTTATTTTTCCTTTTTTTCTTTCTTTCTTACTTCCTCTCTCGCTTTCTCTCTCTCTTGCTCTCGCTCTCTTTCTCTTTCTCTCTCTGTTCAAGCTGCTTGCTGTGCTTGATGCCGAGGTGTTTGTATTAGAGGAAACGGAATGTATCCCCAGCTGGATTCTCAGGAACCATGTTATCCTTATATATGGTAGGTTATATGCTTTATCCAGTGATATTGAGTACTGTTGTTTGTACTGTAACCATTAATCTTTTTAGACATTGGTTTTGGCAAGAAATGTAGGACATCGTTCCCGTAAAAAAATCCAGAAATCCTAGCAAGTTTTTAAGCGTCATTGTGGAATGTGTTGCTCTGTTAGCAATATTGTATTGTTTGGTTAGCAAGACATAGTTCATATGTAGTTATCGGAAATAGCAACATATGAAACACAGGTGTTGAGAACTGCTTAGACAGAAAAACAAAAGATTGTGTGTGTGTGTGTGTGTGTGTGTGTGTGTGTGTGTGTGAGAGAGAGAGAGAGAGAGAGAGAGAGAGAGAGAGAGAGAGAGAGAGAGAGAGAGAGAAACTGAATCCCTGAATGTTGAACCCATCCTAGCACATGTGGGTACACACCCTAGCATGAGTCAAGAGAGAAAATGAAGACAGAAGTGCAGTGTGTGCTCTGTTCAATGGACCTGAAATAGAATAAACAGTCGGTTGCTAAGTGTTTTAGCTCCAGCTTAGGCTTTTCATGGTGGAAAAGTAGCCAAGTATGTCTTGGGAGTCAGTGAAGTTGTGTTTTAAAAGTGTGATTATGCAGAGTTTAGAAGTATGAAAAACAACCCATCTACATTTAGTATGCTTTCCTACCTCATTATTTGAAGCAGTGCTTTCTGCAAATACGTTCTACTATTGTTCATGTGATTGTTCATGTTATCGTTTACAGAAGAAACCCAGCATTCTCTGATAACCTTCCAAGTCAGCTATCCATATCACGGTTCACACTGGAGCAGACTGTTTTCAGTGGCAGCAGGCCAAGACCCAAGACATTTTGGATAATTCCTCCATACAGCCCAGCTGAGAGACTTTTCCCTTAGTGGAACATAACAAGGGTACAAAAATGGTTCTGTAAGCTCCACGGGTGGAAATATCACATTTGCCTAAGATTTGCTCTCTCGGCTGCCTTTTTGTCCTTATGAAGCATGAAACTTCAGGGCCACATGAGCTACATTATGGTGTACTGTGTCCTGTCCGTTGTCATGCCGGCACTCCTACGTGCCGAGTTCACTTTGGCCAGAGAGCTTGAGCGTGGTCTGTACATCTGCACCTGCATGCAAGACCTGGTAGCCTGCAGTGTGATCAACCCCATCAGTGAATGTGACTGCAGAAACGACCCATTCTCAATCCCAGTGACTTTTAAACTTCTTACAGTATGGTACACCTCTCCAATCAATGTGGCACGACTGTTAAACAATTCTGAGGTTCGTCACCTGGTGCTGGCCAAGTGTAACTCAACCAGAGGCATGCCACCAACCTTTGACTACTTTACAGTGAGGAGGCTGGAGAGGATATCCATCATGTACCCAGGGCAAAACTATGACATCGTGCTGGGTAGAGATATGGCCGCACCATACCATGAGGAGCCAAGGATAGCGGTCATTCAGACAGCTGTCTTGGCAGGAAAAGTTGGGTTAAAAGCCTACACAATTAAAACTAAGGTGGACAGAAATGGCATGATTCCTTTCCACAATTCTTTTATGAATGTGGATGGACTACCAGAGATGTCCAGCATATTTGTGACTTTTCTATACTGACTAGCAACCAACAATGATTTTTATTAGAAACTTGATGTGCATATAGAGCGAGGGCTAAAAGTTAGAGAACAGCAGGGAAATCTTATTAAAAATCTAATCCAAATCTTATTTGGATCTTTGTGGAGAGGAATTAATATCACAGAAGATTAATGACCAAAGGAGGAGTGCTGACTGTCATGGACTTTAATCCACCGTCACCTGATCTAAACATTACCAAGCATTTATGGGGGCACTTGAAGACAGTGAAAGCCAAACATTAACTAACATCACAAGATGCTCTTTGGAATATTGTGAAAGCATCCTGGGACATGAATCATCAGATATTGCCTAAACTTGTGGAATTAATGCCTGCTCAAGTGTACACTCATTACAGCAAAAGGAAGATATACCGGATAAATGTATGCTCTGCTAATAAATAATTTCAGTCAAATTGTTATTCTAGTTACATGATTTGTAATGGAAAAACATTGTATTAAATTTTTAAAAAAAGCAAAAAAGAAACACTTTCACTAGTGTTCTAAGACTATTGGTCATTTCTGTATGAGAGATTGGACAGACAATGTAAATGATCAATTACTTGAGAACATTTTACATGGATACATACAGGGCCGGTTTTTGCTATGGGCAATGTGGGTGGTTGCCCAGGGCGCAATCTATTTGGGGGCGCACAAGCGCCGTCAAAAAAAAAACACCTCAAAACAAAACTCGCCAGTTTTCTAATCTAGACTACCGCTCATTTCAGATTAGTAGAGTGGGCGCTGGGGTGCCCTCACTGTCACGTCAACTTGCTGAGGAGTGAAAATCATACAGGTTGTGTGTGTGTGTAAGGCCCCTTTTACACATAGACGGTTTAATCGGCAGGTAGTACGTAGACCTAAGTTCACCGAATAACGGTGGTGT
>JAVSBU010336177.1:0-10925 GCA_033118015.1 Loricariichthys derbyi | reverse complement strand
TGAAAATTATGATTGTCTTATTCTTAACAGACTAGCTAAAGCTACAGACTACCAATTGCTAAAACTGTGACCTGCACTTCAAAGAATCGAGAATCATTTAGAACAGGAATCAAAACTGAGAATCGGAATCAGAATCGCTAAAATCCAAACGATGCCCAACCCTAAATGTAGCCCAAGACACTACCGGCAAAGCCTAAAAGGCAAAACACGAGGAGCTCGTAGAAAAATAGCGCACGGCGCTTTAAGGAAGAAGGAGCGATATTAAGCTCAAAAAAAGAGATCGGTGTAAGACGCAGAAGTCAGCAGCGAAGGGTGCGACGTGGAGCAGCGAGGAGAACTGGGTTAAATAACTCCAGTCCCAGGTGTTTCACATCAGCTCCTAATTGGTGTTGTGCATCCGGTGTGCCCATTGCATGATGGGAGTTGTAGTTCTAGTCAGCAAGCACACCGAACGCAACTTGGTCCTCTAGTGGCAGGTGAAAGCACAGCAGTCATATTTATATTTTCACTGTTACAAAATGACCGCAGAGCAGAAGGTGTCTGGCTGTGAATGAAACCGAACAGTGACAGAAAGCAGCTGCTCAGAACCAGACAGGAAACAAACAAACGCTTCATGTCGATTCTGAAGTGGAATAATCCATCTCTGGAGAGGTTCAGTGGTCTGGTCAGTTCAGGAAGGAACGGACCAAGTCAGTGTTTGGACAAGTCACTGTCAGGCTTCAGGTTAATGACTTCAAGTCCATCTGGCTTTTGTAGGACAGAGTGAGAAAAAAAAACAAGATGGAGCTTGTTTTAAAGTCTACAAGGACATTTTACACTGCTTTCAAAACGTTTTCTAAGCACACTGAATTATACATCATTTGTCCCTCGTTTGCTTTACATCCACCGTCTCATTTTCAGTGCTGCACTCAATTTTTTGCACATTTCTTTTTTTGGTTTGAGTGTGTTTACTTCTTAAAAAAAAAAAAGATTCCTGCATAAATTTTGAAACGGCTAGATGATGCTAATAATTATAATAATATTTATTACACAGCATGCTCTAGCACAAAAGAGTTAAGATTTTAACACAAACAAAGGTGTCTGTAATGACATCAAACACCAATGTAAATACAAACGCTTCAGGTTCAACTTTTTTAAAAGTCAGATCTGACGTCCCTAAAGCTGTTTGAAAGGCTAATCCAGAGATTACGGTGGAGTTAGAAAAGCACCAGCTGAGCTGCCACTGATCCTAGAGATTAGCCTAATATATAGCACGGCTGGAAAGATGGGCCATACAGCTTCAGGAGGTCAGCAAGTTAGTGCAGAGCCAAACGCAGCTTCAGCATCCACCATGTCCAGTTCTGCTACAGTGACACACAGCTAACAGTCAGACTAGGTGCCAAGGTCCTAAATAAAAATGGTCTATGTAATACTCTAATTTTCTGAAACTCTGACTTTGGGTTTTCATTATCTGTAAGCACCAATCATCCAAATTTCAAGTGAAAACACTTCTCCCTCACTCACATTCCATACCTTCTTAATTAAGCTCAGGGTCATGGGAGCTGAGGCCCAACTGGCAGCACAGTACCAACCCCAGAATGGGCACCAATCCATCATATGCACAAAATCACTCACTCACACTGGGACAGCATTTACAGACCGGATTTTACAGACAGCATTTAACCTATCGCATGTGTTTGGAATGTGGGAGGAACCCAGAACATCATGAGACAACCCAAACGGTGGTGGGTATAAACTTCACACAAATGGAGAGCAAAAAACCAAAGATCTCTGGAGCTGTGAGACACCGGTGCTAATCGTTAGCAATTAATTAGTATATCTAATAACATTAATATTATTAGCAATTAATTATTAGTATTTCTAATAGCAGTATGATCATTGATTAATTTATTACCATATTAGCAATTATTTGAGTTTTCTAATATCATAATTAGATATGTTATCGAAGGTCATCTATCTTCTTCTTATTATTATTCAGCCATTTTTTGACGCGCTATTTCGCCCGCATTTTTCGAGATATTGACACGGGACAAACACCGAAACGTGCAGAAATCGCATGTCGCATTCGTGCGCTATGCGCGAAAACGTGAGAGAAATTTCCCATTGACTTAACATTACGGGCAACTTCGGATGGCCGTAACTCTGACAATTTTTGAGCTAGAAACATCAAATTCGGCATGCATGGATCGTGGGGCATCCAGACCCGGCACTTGAAGTTGCGGTGTGATCAAGCACTCTGGTCACTTTTTACCATGCCCACAATTTCCGGCCATAGGAAACCCATTGAGCACAATGTTATTTGCCTGTTTTTTGACGCTTCATTTTGCACGCAGTTTTCCAGATATCGACACGGGACAAACACCGAAACGTGCAGAATTCTCAGGACACGGTTTCTTGTACACAGCTAATGCGCTATGCTTTTAATTAATTGCTTTTAATTTTTTTATTAATTAATTAATTAATTTTAATTAATTACATTTCTAATAACATTTATTACTAGCATTTACAATAATATTGATTATTGTAGTTATATTTATTATGAGCACTTCTAATAGTTTTATTTACTATACATTGTCGTTATTATAACCCATTATTGTTGCAACAAATACATAATTAAATTTTTACCAGCACTTTTAACGATACAACATATTTTTTTATTCCTATTGAGAATTTACCAGCTGCTACTAACAGCAGCATCTTCAGATTTATTCCTTTATTCCCGCTCCCATTAGAAATGAGATTAGAGATGAACACACCCATCCTCCGTTGTCCTGGATCCATCCGCTCAGCGGGCCGTTCAGATACTCGGCCATCCAGCGCGCCACGTTCTCAGCACACGCGCTCCTCTCGCGGTCCGCCGCGCACCGCACGCACACGGCCGCTCCGAACTCCAGGAAGGCCACCACGCGGCCCCAGTTGACGCCGTCCCGGAACAGCTCGTCCGCCACGGCCAGGAATCGCCGCTGCTCCGCGTCCTCCGGCGCCCCGATCAGCCGCTTGGTCATGTCAGCCAGGTCCGGCCGGTACAGGCGCTCCAGCTCATCCCCGGCCTCGCGCAGAGCCCGGTGCACGCTCTCCCGGTCATCGTCGCTCCCGTAGCGGCTCGCCTTGCCGTTCTTGCAGAGCTTGTGCTTCAGGTACTGCTCCACGATGCACCGGCTGTCGTAGAGGTTTCCGTTCGCCATGTCGCTCCACGAACCGTCAGCGTTACTGGGATTAACGGAGCGGCTCGCTGCACATTCTCACGCGCGGCACAAACAGACGCCCACTGTGGAAATATGTCCGCGTGCAGCCTCAAGTTACCGAGCATCACCGGCAGTGAGCAGCGACTCACACCGCGCTCTGAGCCTGCGTGCGCGTGTCACAGATCCGCCCCGCGAGTCAGCCACGCGCAGCAGTGGGGCGTTTCCTCTTTAACTTGCACACGCGCACACATGAACCCATTAAAGCAACAGTGCTGCTCTGATCATGAACTTACAGCCAGTGTTTAAACAAATACACCTAATCGGTCTCCCAAGACTGAACCTCAACTTAGGCCAGCTGGGGGCAGCAGAGTTTTTCTGGCAGCACAGGGCACAAGTCGGGAGTGTCCACACAGTGGATCAATGGGGAGGGGCCAGCCAGAGGAAACCCACACAGGCTTGGGGAGAACATGCAAATTCTACACAGGTTTAATCCAGGCCAGGACTCGAACCTAAATTCATCCAGTCACTCCTTAGCATGCATGCAACAGCGCCGCCTGTAGGCAAAGGACGTAGCATTTAAAACTGCTTAACATAAAATAGCGCAGCCACACACAAACTGGTAGAAGTAAGCGACCTTAGCGCAGCGTGCTTTAGCCTTAACTTTAGGTTTTTGCTGCGTTAAAATGAACTTCTGTCCGTCTGAAGCGGATGGTCGAGCTATCAATTTGTGCAGCGACAACCTGAGGTAGTACTTTTTACTTACGACATTTCGAAAGGAAAATCTGTAGTGTTCAACTTACTGCTTAACTTTTCAAAACTGGCTTGTTACTTTAGTTTTTAGGAATCTGTCTATTTTTATTTTGTATTTAGACAATTCTAGTCCTAGTTCAATGTCCAGAGAGAAATTTCTGGGTTGGCACAGTTCATAAGTTGGTAGGTTCTCCAAATAACAAGAACAATCATATTCAGAACGGTGCAGAGACCTGCTGGTGGTGGAGCTCACTGTCGTATTGAAGGTACCCTTTCCTCTATCCCTCCTTTTGTCCCAATCTTTTCATCGATGTGCCCCACAGTGACAGAGCAGAGCCATAGCCCAGCGAGGGCCTCAGTATGACTCACGAGTGCAGCAGCAAGGAAATGATCTCATTCAATAAACAAGAGCCTAAAGCATAGAAAGCCAGCGGTAAAGGGTACAAAACTAGCAGGAACTTAATGTGGAACCTTCACTCAGCAGGCCTGGTGTGGTCACATGGTTTTAAGGTGTCTCATGAGAAAGAGGGAAAAATCCAATGAATTACAAATCAGCACAGGTTTAAAACGTGTTTATTTTTTGTTGTGTAACAAAATAAAGCAACCAACCCATCAGTGGCACAAAGTGAAACTTTAACAAGGCAAAGCAAACAAAAACAAACAAGCAAAAACGTGGGATGTTTGAGCTGATCTCGTTTTTTCCCACAGCGCTCATAAAGGTTTAACAGGAGGGCAAAGGTTCGGCACTTGCATAGCTATGGCGATTTGATACCTACACGAGTGGAGGAGTAAGCCGATATTTCGCGTTAACCAGAACGTTGACGGTAACAGGTCGGGTTCGGAGACCCGAAGATGAAACTGACTTACAGGGGCTGCTTCCAGAACTCGGAACATGTTAACAGTAACGTTTATCTGTGCTGTTCGGCCGCTCCCCGTGTCTGCAGCCGTTAGGTTAATTTCCATCTCTAAAGAGTCCCAGTGTGAGTGAGAGTGAATGAATGAACGGTGGTGGCCGATGCACCAAGTGTACGGTGCACAAAGAAAAATCTAGCGACATCTGGTGGTCAAAGAGAATAGCACGCGCTTAATGAAATTTGCTAGAAGGAGACAATCAACTCTGTAGGAAACCCAACAATCCACCTTTATTAAGAGCCGTCTTAATTGGCTTAAAAACAAAATACGGATTCATTTTTGCCCAATGAAATTTGTGAGGGCTTTACAGGTAAGATCTGGCAACCTCTAAGTGATGTGCACAAAGTTAATTTTTGTAATTGTGTCTCATAACTCTCAACATTTATTTATCAGGACCGCGATTTATCCTGAACATATGAAACGCCTGCATTTGCACAAACGGGCATTGTCCAAAATGGTCCAGCAATCACCAGTCCTTAAATTCTAGAAACTATACAAGAGCGCCACCTTCTGGATAATAAATTTCCTTATATGGCTTTGGTCTTTCTTGTGTGACAGAATGTTAGTGCGCAATTTAACAACATGCCTGGCACATTTCTAAATAAAGAACCTAATGAAATAAACACTTTGCCTTAAAAAGAGACTACGTCTTAGTCCCATGTCCGATCTGTGCCACAGATTATCTAAGAACTAAAATGGCATTGTAGTGTCGACCTCCTTTGTAATCTTTCTGATTCCTCGTCATCGTAAACGGATTTTGTTTCAGCAGCCGATAATCAACAAATGGAAGCATCTTCATGGACTCCATCGCCTCCGCATTCATACTTAAGGCTTTTTTTAATAACATGAAGACGATAAAAGAAACGGAGCCTCTTCCTCACGTTACGCTTTATTTAATTGACGTCAAAGGCGCCGTTTCTCAGATGCGCACACACTACGAAAATCAGCTAGATACCTTTGAAGTCTTTATTTAAATCGACTTGTGAGGGTTGAATCTTGGTCCCCTTTGGGGCTTCATTTTCAGAACGTTTAAGAAAGTTTCTCCTTGCCGCTGCTACCTCAGTTTCATCGTTCAGGGATTTTATAGGTGGTTCCATGCAATTTCAGTTTCCCATTTCAAGCAAAGGACCGAAAACATCGTACAAGACGAAAACAACACATCATGCATTTCAGAAACTGCACACTTGTATTCACTCTTGTTTTACCTTAGATGTAAACTGCTTCTGGAGCTTATAAGTCCACGGCTCGGGGCCTGGACTTGTGTGTGCACATGACTCCCCCTGATGGCAGACCTGTGAACTGTTGCTACAACACCTGCAGTGAACGCAGGTAAGCAGACATCAGTCAGCGTCTTACTTAGGGCGAATTTTAAGCCAGACAACCCAGACGTCATTCTGTTTCTGTTCTGACGTGGAACAAGGCCCGGATTCCTGTTTCCCATTCCAAGGTTTCAATGAGCAGGCAGCAGGACTTGATCCAGCAAGTCCAGCTCTCGCTGGTATACGATAAACACCTCTATCCACACAAACGTAAGAGGGACTAGGATAACACGACCAACACAGTCAGTTTAACGCTGGCTGAGACAAAGAAAACGTTTTAACTTGCTGTTTAATCAAAAGTTACCTCTGCCTGCAAAGATAATTGACCCAAACATGAAATAGGGGTAAGATTTATATGGCACATGTAATTCATTTTAGCTATGAGAAGAGCATCTTTTTTTAAGTTTTGCCCAATTCCCCTGCTAAGTGTTGACTCCTCCACCAGGTGGCGCACTTCTGCAGCGAGACGTCGCTTACACGCCTGAACGCTCATCTGACCTTCCCTCCCTCAGACATCTGCAGAGACTCAAACCCGGGCCTTCATGGTGATGGGCTTATGTGTATGGTCATTTTACCATAAATTACACGGCAGTTAATTCCGACCTCGCACTCTGATTGGCTGACACACTATTTAGGAGTGCCACTATTGTATGATAATGGCACTCAGATCAAGCCTCCAAGTATTACTCCACCACATACACACGTAACTCCAGCCATAAACTAGCAATGTTATAATTACACAAAAAAAATAAATAAATGTATCGACTTTATAAAGCTCGGTTTAGATGTAAATGAGTTATCTGGATCTATTAATGAAGCAAGAGAAGGATTTGGATCAAAGAGAATTAACACTGGGATCTCAGTCCCCTTTTCTTCTGTTGGTACCATAGTGTGACTAAATAAGAACCTGCCTTAAAAACCACACCCACTTTATTTACTCAATGGGAATAAACTTTTATTAATAAATTACACCTTATCAATCGATGTGCATGTTCATTTTATGCATAATAAACTCATGCTCACATTCACGTGGTTACCATGGCGACCTTAGATGACACATCAGCATTAAGTTTTCACCACAAAGACCCGTAGTTCCTCTGTTTCAGCATGTCTGAAGGAGCGAAGGTTTCAGAGGGGGTAACTACCAAAGATCGTGTTCTCTCATATTTAAGAAAAAGAAAATGGACGAAAGGTCACTACACAAGGCCAAACTGGGGCTCTCTATGAGCTGCAGCGTCCCAAATATAATTTAGTATGCGGTTTGAGACACAGCCCTTCCCACAGCCGTAAAATCAGGATGTCAGTAAGACAGGAACGAACTGTGTTAGTGTAGGTTTAAATTTTGGCGCTTTAGGAACGCTTTAGGAAATGCCTGATGACGTGGTGTATGATCCAGGTCCGTCAGCGTCACTCCCTCTTGTCGCCAGCTTTGCTCTGCTCCCTCTGGATCATGCAGCGCCGCACGATGCTGTCGAAGCTGCCCAGGTAAAAGAGTGCGATGGTGCGGAACAGCCCCACTGTCACGACCTACATCCAAACACAAAGGAGGCGGAGATCTGCAGCAGAACCATCTCTTTATCACAAACCACAGAAGCTCGCCCTCCAATGGCTGCCCAGATATTCACCCCACTTTATGTGCGAGTGTGTGTAATGATGAACGCATACCTGCTGTAGTCCTTCAGTGATGGAGGTGACAGGTGACATGCCACAGGTGAGAGCCGACAGCATGTAGCCATCAGGACCCACAGAGCTGCTGAAGTTCCCCTGCTGTAGGAGGAAAAGGAGAAGTTCATAAAAGCTGAAACTTAAATTAAAACTTAATCAACAGAAAAAATACAATTAAATATTATTAATAGTATAACACTATACTTTGGATATGGTTCATTAATAAAAGCCAAAAATTAATATAGCCATCACAAACCAACTGAAATAATACAAAGGGAGCAGGTAGGTCTGACACAGGACAGATTTGGGGTGATGTGTAAATTTTTAGAATTGGGGCCTCGCAGGAGGTCCCCAAGTTACAACAACCCACTCACTTGTACTCTAACTGTGTAACGAGAACAGTGCTAATAAACGAGAATAAGTGAGAGTAATAATCAGTGGCTCACCACGGCGTCTCGAACGATGACTCGGGCTACCTGATCGGGCTGATACACTCCCGACGTCTCCGAGATCAGCCGGGTCTCTAACGGCTGAGCAGAGACAAAACAGAACACACACATTATTGTGAGAGCCACCCTAAAACTGTCTGTAAACCAAACGCGTCTTCACCTTGGTCCTGTTCTCCTCCGCTAACGACGGCGTGTCTGTATCAGGAGGGTAAGACACCGTCACGTAGATGTTATACGGCTTCACCTGCAGAAAACGGTAAGGCATCAAAAACCCAGCTTCACAACTCTCACTCATTCACACTCACTCACTCACCTCCATCTGCAGAGCCTCGGCGAGGCCGCGCAAGGCGAATTTGGAAGCCGAGTACGCCGTGTAGCCAAACAGCCCAAGCTGGCCGGCCTGAGACGACACGAACACCACGCGGCCCATCCGGCGCTCCTTCATGGTCCCGATCACGGCCCGAGTGGGGTAAACGCTGCCGAGGTAGTTCACCTCCATCAGGTTCTGCACATACATGCACGGAGAGAAACTTCAGCATCTTCAAAATCAACATACTTTAAAGCAAAATACAGTAAAGCAGGGAATAAAATCTACATAAATCCAAACACTAACCTATAAAGAAATTTCTGTAATAATAATAATAATAATTATGATAATTAGGAAATAAGTACTCATTAAATGTGATTACAATATAAGATGCATATAAAAAAGAACGTGTTAGACAGGTGTTACAACGTTCTGAACTTTCATATTTCCAAAAGTAGCTTTAAAACGTCATAAATCCTTTTAACGGTTTTATACAGACCCGGAAGTTCTGCACCTCGAGCTCTTCGAAATTCCCAGAGACGGACGTTCCTGCACAGTTCACCAGCATGTCCACTGGTCCCAGCTTCTCCTGCGCCTAAACACACACACCCCAGTTTGTCAGCATGCAGGCTCAAACACCGATCAGGATCCATAAAGCGTGCCGACGTTGGGTCGTACCTGTTTGAGCACGCTCTCCACCTGACCGTAATCTTTCGCCACGTCCACAGAGATGCACAGCACCACCTGAGATCAAATTTGGACAATAAAAGCTCACACTATTTTGAATATTTAGAACCATCCAGATCTAGACACAAAAACTGGGACAGACCTGCTTATCGTTCACAGCACACTTCTCCACTTCTTTCTTTGCCTGAACCAGCTTGCTCTGGAGAAAAAAACAGAACATTAGGAAAGTGCAAGAATGCAAAACGACGCTTGCGCCCAAAAACCGGGCTCTCACCTCATCACGTGCCACCAGGGTGATGAAGGCGCCCTGTCTGTAGCACTCCATCGCAACGGACTTCCCGATGCCGCTACTGCCTCCGGTCACCTGTGGGTCAGACCGTAATACTGAGTGCTTAAACGAACGGGGCGGAGCCAAAAGTCTATAGACAATCAAAATCATGGATGATGCTTTAAACTTCCAGCAGTATGAACTGAACTCCTGGTGCTTTGGTTTGTAGTTAGATAATGCAAAAGTATCATGTGTAAGCTCGGTTTTATGGATCAGTTCCTAGTAGGTGGTTCTGAAATAAACATTCCCAGTAATGAGGATAAACCACTGATAAGGAAATTAGGATTAAACCAGGTAAAAAGTCATAGCTGACACCTAAAACGTGATTAAACTTGATTTATCTAGATAGTCATTAAGTGCAGACAGTATTTGGGCTCCTACATAAAAAAGGTAAAAAGGAAAAACAGTTTCTAGAATCAGTTTTTATGAGAGGAGTGTGTTTTTGGAGCTAACTATACTCACCACCACATGGGCCCCGTTGAGTTTTAGCGGTTTAGGGCTGATCAGAGGGGATATCATGTACAAAAGCAGCACAAATGCCACCAATAAAGCAACACAAACTAAAATTAAAATCATATTTCAAAGCTGGAGCGACCACCCGGAGCTAGAAACTAATAGTCCCAAATTACTGAGATCTAGAAAGCCTGTTCTGTGTGGCCATTAAGGCTGAATCTCAAACCCCTGATTACGACCTATATAGGCGCACTATATATTCAGGTTAATACAGGCCTTGCACACTAAAGCTAGACTTCTTCATATTCCTTCCCTAGCTATTTGGAATACGGCCGCAGTACAAGCTAATGTTGTCGCCTCCCGAATAAAGTTCAAAGTCCTTGCTGGCGATTCGGATACAAACCAATTGAGGAGCAATTTTTTATCGTTTACAATATTTGCCAACGTTATAAAACCGCAGTAACAAAATCCTTATTTAATGTAAGTGCGTTTCAAAGGTCTATGCTAAGCTACAAACCCAAACACAGCTACATATCGCGCGGCTGCATCGCTCGTGTCTGGGATTTGTAGTTCTTCAAGCGTGACGTTTCGTTCTCGAAACCTGTAACACGTGACACAACGGACTACACGTTAAAAGAGTTTTTAAAATGTGTCTCCTGAGGCACTTTCCTATAAACTGGTGTTCAGCTATTGTGCAGTACAGACAAACGTTAAAGATTCTTTCGTAACGTGAGCCTAGTATGATGAAATTTATATTAGTTTTCTTTTATGTCTATGATTTGTAGTTCTTTCTCCGTGACGCTACAAGGGTTCAAGGATTCCTCAAAAAAAAAATAAATAAATAAATAAATAAATAAATAAATAAATAAA
>JAVSBU010336144.1:0-10927 GCA_033118015.1 Loricariichthys derbyi | reverse complement strand
TTTGTGGTAAATGTCGTGGCTTTTTGACCCACGATAGCCCAGGCCAAAATACTGCTATGTGAGAATGGGGTATAACTAACTGATTGACTGTCAGTCACTGAGTGAGTGTACAAACAGTACCATGAACTGGCAAGCTGCCACCATATCTTGTCATGGAAATTATATGTATACTTTGTTCTGTCAACTATCCACAGAGTTGCAATAAGTCGACTAGACAGTGCCTCATCACTGGTTTATATAAACATTTTCATACTTGGGCTCTTCATCTTGTAAAGTCTCATTAGCAATAACCTCTGATGACACCTCCTCTGTTGCAGACACCGTCTCATAGCCGTTGCTGGTCAGATTCTGTGCTTCAGAAACTCTTCTTTCTTCCCTGTCATCTCCTGAAGCCTGTACACTGATATCTGGAACCCGCTTGAGTAAAGATGACAGAGGTCTTTTGGGGGTGCTGTTGTCCTGCTGCAGGTCTGTACCCCCCATAGTACAAGGTGAGCTGAGGGACGTATGTTTTCTCCGACTAGGCTTCCGTAGTACTACACATGACTGTCCTGAACTGGCAGTCTGCTCCCACATACTGGCCCGTGCCCCTAGTTTTTTGCGTGGGGGCTTTGCCATGGCCTGTCCCTTGCTTTTGGGCTGTGCTGCTTCTTCTGTTTTTCTTTGGATGCTGCTCAGCCTGCGTAGCATGGCCTGGACCGGCCCCTCTGAGCTCATATCTGGCTTTGATGCTCGGACAGGCTTTCCTACTGTCATATAGACAGTAGTAGGCACATTATCTGGTCCTGTATCCATCTCCTGCCCCTCAGATGAGGCCTGTGGCAGTAGGTTTTTCTTGGGGTTGGACAGTGTGGGACGCCTGATGCCGGGAACAGTGAGGTGAGTCCTCAAGGGAGTGTGACTGTATCTCTCAGTGTCTGAATCAGGCACTGAATTAGCTGCTTCTTCTTCCACAGAGGCACTGGCCTCATCTTTCATTTCTTCTTTTTCTCCCTCTGCTTCCTCATGGCCACCTTGCACTCCCTGCAAAGTGGAAAGCATCAGGACCCCCCACGGGGTTTTTGGTTTGCGGCAAGGATCCTGAGTTGAGCCACGGCGTTCCTTGGGGCTGAACTTGGTTCCCTCTGCAAAGGAGACAGAGGGCCGCTTGGACTTGGCAATGCTGGAGGTGCGAGGTATGCCAAACGCCACTGACATGTCCTCGCTGCTAAATGTTGATGGCTCAGGGAACATGTTACACTTTGAGCTCAGCTCCTGGAACTGGAACTCACCTCCTGCTACAGCCGGAACATCTAGGAAGAGCGTTACAGTGTGTAAATGGGTAGTGCCTCCAAACAACTTACACATTACTCATTATATGTTTACAGTTCAGAGCAATAAGTGGTGGTCATGAAAAGTTTCACCTCTGTCAAATAATGTTAACATTACATACAGCATGTCAGCTAAACAGTGACATAGTTAATGCTAACACAACAGAGGAAATATAGCTTGTTAAAACACACATCTGACATCTCTAATACGCATTTATTTAGGTAATATAAAACAAGAGCAAGACTCTTATCATGAATAACAACACAGCTGTAATTTGATCTCAAACATGAGCCAAGGGCGAGTGACATAGATAATCACAGCCGTGATGTTATTTAGGATGACACAAATCTCGACTGTTCTATTGTTTTTTTTTTTTTAATAAAACAGGTTTTTACAACAAAATAAATAAGTAGGTCCACAACAAATGAGCTGTTGTTTCACAGTGGTAACGCAGTATGCAACAAAAGGCATATAGTTTATAACACTACCAAGTAACTAACTTAAACTTTGAAATGCAAAGTTGAAATAAAAGGGAAATGGGACTTAAACTAAAAATACAGTTCATTAAGAATCAAACAAGTGAAATTAGTCATTTATTAAGGTTATTTGGCAATACATCAGCAGACTGCTGCAGTTTTGGTGAATAAAAGCTGTGCTGTTATTACAAACATCATCGTGGAGGGAACGCTTCTCAAGTAACCAGCTCATCACTGACAACACTAGGGAAGATATAACTTTTACCCAAGCAAAATTTGCCAAAATATAGAGTGAGTAGAACTCCAGTACCTTCTCTGGGAGGGACGCAGTACACTGCTTCCCCATCCTCATCTGTCTCAAAAGAATCGGTGACCCAGCCAGCAGAGGGGGGTTCGATGAAACTATGGTTAAAGGTGAGTTCTGGATCATGGTGAGACACTAGGGACGAACATATTATCACACACTGATTATTAAGCCTAAGGCTACATTCACATTTACAGGGTTGCGGCCGAGTTAACCGAGATTTGGCTTACCAAAATTTCCGAATTGTATCCTGGAGTGTTCCCAAAAAACCTGGATGCTTATGAATTAACCGGTGGTGGGTGTGGCCTAGATCGGGAAAAAAATCCCGGTCGCACAAAAAGTTTCAACATGTTGAATAATTCCGGGAGTTTTTGCCAGAACCATAACATTACGTAATGACCGTATAGATGACCTGGAAAGATGGGAGCCTGCCTGTTCTTCCGAAAGGCAACTGATCTTTACTAAATGCTTACTAGATAACTGAAAGTCAACCTGTAGGTTAGGGTGAGCAGATTTTCAAAGCTAAAAACCTGGATGCTTAAATTTTAACGAAAATGAAAGTAAGAGTAATTTTGTACATTACCTGTTATGACCGATAGGTGTCATTATATGACCACGTAAAGTAAAATGTGACATTACGTCACGGACATGTAATACACTGTTGAGCATTTTAACTGGTCTATTTCCATTGCTATGACATCTTTGTGATTGACATACAAACAGTCCTAAGACAATGAGTCCTGTGTGCAACCAGTTGAACTTGCTCTCTTCCGTCCTCTGCCTAGGGGGTGGAGCTAAATTTGCATATTTTCCTGACCTTCCTAAATGCTACTCTTATATACGTATGGTTTACGTATACATCCGTACTGTTACACCTTAATATACCATAATACCACATTGACCGTCGGCTTTACCGAAAATGAACCGCTTTATCCATTTCCCTTCTGGCTCTGTTAATTGCTGGAAAAATCGTATAACCATTCGTTTAAAAGGATTGACCTGCTTTGCCTGGATTCCACCTCATTTGACTGGGATTTTTGCAGGTAAAGCCGGAAAAGGCTTATCTTGGTTAACTCGGCCGCAACCGTGTATGTGTGCATTACACCAGAATTACAGTACAGTTTTCTCTTCCACATCATGAGTTTTAGGGGCATGGTGCCCCAGCAAACTGCAGAATCCATGTAAAATTCATCAAGTTCATCAATTTTCTTTGGTTTTTGGAGTTTCCAAAACCTTTCAAACCACTAAAAACACTAAGTTTGGAAGCCATGATTATAATAAAGTACATTTGATTTGTGACAGAAGGGCTGCAGCAAAGGTCAAAGGAAATCTTTACAAGACTGTTGTGAGACCAGCTATGTTGTATGGTTTGGAGACAGTGACACTGACAAAAAGACAGGAAAAAGAATTGGAAGTGGCAGAGCTAAAGATGTTGAGGTTCTCCTTGGGAGTCACAAGGAAGGATAAAGTTAGGAATGAGATCATCAGAGGTACAACACAGGTTAAACAACTAGGAAATAAAGTTAGAGAGGACAGACTGAGATGGTTTGGACATATCCAGAGGAGGGGCAGTATATTGGTAGAAAGATGTTAGAAATGCAGTTACTAAGAAAAAGACAAATAGGAAGACCAGAGAGGAGATATATGGATGCAGTTAGAGAGGATATGGAAGTTGTTGGTGTGAGGACAGAAAATCTGACTAATTTTCTGGATTAAGGGCCTTGTTCAAAATCCCAAAAGTGGCAGCTCGGCTTTAAACCCTGGACCTTCTGATCCACAATTAGTTATCGTAACCACTAGACCACCAGGGTCCCATGTACTGGACAAGAGCCTGATCACTATTAGAGTAATAAATGTTACCACAGTTCTAGAGATCCCCAGTTTGATCCCAACCCCAGAGTTAGGTCAATTGGTCTCTCTTTATTGTCCCAGTGTGAGTGTGTTTGATCAATGTACCAATGCTGAAATAAAATTTATTAACTTTCATAATAATAATAATGCAAGACTTCTGGTAAATTAAAGGGGTTCCTAAACCATTTTGATAAGATACGATTATACAGTATATATGCCTATATCTCTTTGATCAACATTATCCAACCTGTAACCCTGGGAAGGCCTGAGGACCAGAGCGTGATGCACGGCATGTTTAAGCTCATGTTGGCCAGGACTGTGTAGACATGATGCTTCATCCGGCCTGTTGTGCTTCCATCTCCAACAGCCACTCTGAGATTTAATACAAACCTTCATGAACATGTTTACTTTGACTTTACAGATGCTGAGTGCACATACAGTTTTAATGGAGAAACATCATACAAACCTATCCTTTCCATCAGCTGGACTACCACAGCAGCAGCAGCAGAGCAACACAGCAATCAGAAGAACCAGCAGAGGAATCAGGATTCCTGCAATAAGTCCTGCCTGACTGCCTGAAACGCACAAAAACAGAAACACTCAAATGTGTACTGCAATAGCACAGGTGTTAAACTGACCAAAAAGCTTATGGACATACTGTAAGGACACGCCCCAGTGGCAGGGTCGCACACGTCGCCTCCACAGTTACAGACCGAGGAACAGTTAATTCCATACAGATGATGAGGACATGAACTGTTACAACTGGAATAACAACAGCTTGAGTCAGTGCCATGAATATCTATACAACTTCCAGTGTAGCCTTACTCACAGCAACCTTACCTCTGACCATAAAAGCCTGGAAGGCAGACACAACTTCCTGTTATGTGATGACACTGGCCATGATAGCAGGGACTACAATGTAAGAGACACCTGTCCCCGAAAGTGCCGTCAGAGCAGGGATGATCACATCTGCAGAGAGAGGTCACACATAACCACAAAGGCAGGTTAGCGTCTGTAAAAATATTATAACATGCAATGCATACAGAAAAAATATCAACTATCACTGCAGCCCTCCACCAGTTGGGGCTTTTTCTCCTCAGCGCAAAACATATGAAAGCCCACATAGAGTTTGCCAGAAAAACACGTGAAGGACTCCCAGACTGTGAGAAATAAAATTCTCTGGTCTGATGAGACGAAGATTGAACTTTTTGGTGTTTATTCTAAGCGGTATGTGTGGAGAAAACCAGGCACCAATGCAGTCATAGTTGACTTTGTGGAACTATTTCCCATCTGCATCTCTGGAGCTCAGCCACAGTGACCTTTGGGTTCTTCTTTACCTCTCTCACCAAGGCTCTTCTCCCACGATTGCTTAGATTGGCTCAGCGGCCAAGTCTAAGAAGAGTTGTGGTTGTCCCAAACTGCTTCCATTTAAGGATTATGGAGGCCACTGTGCTCTTAGGAACCTTTGAGTGCTGCAGAAATTATTTTGTAACTTTGGCCAGATCTGTGCCTTGCCCCAATTCTGTCTCTGAGCTCATTGGGCAGTTCCTTTGACCTCATGATTCTCATTTGCTCTGACATGCACTGTGAGCACTATAGACACATGTGTGCCTTTCGTAATTAAGTCCAATCCATTCAATTAAACACAGCTGGACTCCAATGAAGGAGTAGAACCATCTCAAGGAGGATCAGAAGAAATGGACAGCATGTGAATTAAATATGAGTGTCAGAGCAAAGGGTCTGAATACTTATGACCATGTGATATTTCAGTTTATCTTTTTTTTAATAAATAAGAAATTTTTAATACATTTTTAATACATTTCTACGTCTGGTTTTTTTTTTGTTTTTGTTTTTTGGTCAAGATGGGGTGCTAAGTGAACATGAGAAAAAAAGGAACTTATCTTATAGTATAGTATAATGTTTAGTGATTGGCAGTTGAGCTTAACTGTTGAGGAATAATTCATTATCTAGTTCTAGTAGAGTAATATCATCGCTAACAAATACCTTGGACCGGTCCAGCCAGCTTCACAATGCGAGCATGTTCCTGATACGGCATCACACGGCTTTTTCCTCCAACAGCGAGGACAGACTTTCTTGCACTGGTGGCCATAATAACCAGATGGGCAAGGTCGATCACAGCGTCTGCCGGTCCATCCAGGTGCACAGGATGCGCATGAGCCATCCTGTATAGAGCACGGTCTGTCCCCCTCACAATGTCCACAGCTGAAAATACATATACACATATTTTAGAATACAGAAGCCAGGTGGACTGATGGACCTAAGTTTCATCTCTCCACTTACCTCTCCATACACCCACTCCCATAGTATCCAGCACTGCACAGCTCATGGCAGGAGGGGCTCCTGTAACCCAGGTGGCACACACAGTCTCCTGTCAGTGGGTCACACAAGCCATGACTCAGGTCACATTCGCACCTTCCAGCACAGCTGGGTCCCCAAAAGCCTTCCACACACTGGCAGTCGCCTGAGTTCTGTTTGCATGGTGACGTATAGCAGTTGCAGCGCAGGCTGCACTTCTGGCCCCAGTAACCATCTTTACAGAGGCAGCGTCCAGTAGCTGGGTCACAGGTAGAGGTGCTGGGGTGGCACTGACAGACCTTGCTGCAGGTGGCGCTCCACCAGCCCTCATCACAAGTACAGTTTCCATGCACAGGATCGCAGTGCCCATGACGTCCACAGTTACAGATGTTCTGGCATAGTCTGCCCCAGCGGTTGGCAACACACTTGCACACACCCGTGACAGGGTCACAACGCCCGAAAGGGTGACACAGACACTGCTCACGACAGTCCGAGCCCCAGTACTCAGGAGGACAGGCTACAACAGATATGTGTAGGGTTAGAAAACTTTTTTGCAGCTTAAAGCACACATCAGTATGAGAAACCTAAAGTGATTCATAAACGAAGTACAAGTTTGCATATTTCTCTCTCTGCACTGCAAAAATCATTACATTATTCAAGGACTTAAATCAATCAATTTTAGTGTGTAAAGGGCAAGTTTGCAAGTCTAAACTCTGATCCCTCAGATGGCACTGCATCAAGAACAATCATTTGTCAATAACTGATATAATCACATGGGTAAGGGATTACTTTGCCAAATGCTTGTCAAGCACTACACTATGGAATTACATACACAAATGTCACCTAAACATTGCTGTGCATAAAAGAAGCAATATGTTAACTATGTGTAGAAGCAGCATTGAGTTATGTGGACTCGGAGGTATCTAGAATGGACCATCACAAAGTGGAAATGTGAATTGTGGTCAGACGAATCAGGATTCCAGTTCTTTTTGGAAGAAATGGATGTGCTCTAGTCAAGAAGGACTGTAGCTCAGTGGTCCAAAATCCTCTTTTCAGATGACATGGCTCCCCAAATCATCACTGACTGTGGAAACTTCATACTGGTCTTCAAGCTAATGACATGCAAATTTTACTTTCTGAAAAGAGGATTTTGGACCACTGAGTAACAGTCTAGTTCTTTTTCTCCACAGCCCAGGTAAGATTTCTGATGTGTCTCTGGTTCAGGAGCGGCATGATACAAGGAATGTGATATTTATAGTCCATGTCTAGGATTAATCTGTGTGTAGTGACTCTTGATATCTTATGTAATATTCAAATTTTCTGAGACGCTGAATTTTAGGTTTTCATTATCTGTAAGCCACAATCATCAAAATTTCATGAAGTAAAGGCTTCAAATGTTTTACTCTACGTATAATGAATCGATATAATATATGGGCTTCACTTTCTGCAATGAGTGACAAAACAGTTTGAACTTGGTGTTTGGCGCAAATCTTGCTTTCTCCACTTCCACACCATTGATTAATTAATGTTGAAATTTCTCACAGCTGCTCTATTTCCATGTTCTATTGTGTACCTTATAGCCTTGAGTTTGAAATCCATTTCATAAGCATGTTTCTTAACGGGCGCCATTTTGAGTTCATAAACACCGTGACTATGGTTACTATAATGCTCCTAGAATCTGTCAAGCACTTCAGCTTTGTTGCTTACTAAAGCCATTCTAAAACATTTTGACAGATTTTTGAGCACCGTGTACCACATAAAATCGGTCCGTAAACACAAACAGAATCCATACATAAGGCGCACTGGATTATAAAGTGAACTGTTGATTTTTGATCAAATTTAAGGGTTTTAAGTGCATCTTATAGTCTGGAAAATACAGTATTATATATACTGTAGAGTAGTAATTTTAATTTTACATGTTGTCAGAGCATATTAACAAGCATTTGCCATTTATTACATACAATGATTTTGGCATAATCACAAGCTATTACCACTGTGGATTAAATTTAGTCAAACTCTAAACTACTATTAACAAAAATGTGAACTTTTAGTTCTCTCTCTCCTCCTCTATCAATATTCCCTGAGTTATGAAGTGCAGAATTTCATTTTTGCAGGGATTTGAAACCTTCGGTTATCTCAGGATTTCCAGCATATTCTTTATTCAAAGTTTCCGACTTATTCATATGCGACTCTCCATAGGACAAAAGATATCTATCTCCTCTGGCGCTGACAGAAAACGAGAGGGAATGGAAAGTGCAATTCTTTGCGCTGGGAGTCGTGCCAGTTTGCCAGTGAGGCTGATTGGCATGCTCAGTGGGTAAACAACACTCAGTCTTTTAACCAGCATCCGTCCCTTTGTAGAAAGTGTGTGTGAGCCTGTGTGGATTTGTCAGGGTGATCAGGGCAGGATATGAATATTGCACTCTAAGCCTGACACTGATTGCCACAGCTGGTATTTAATAAAATGAAGTGTATCTCAATGCTGCTATATTTCTATATATAGTAAAACATAACACATTAACCCTTGACTGACACATTTACTCAAACAGAGGGAAGTAAAACTGGGCCCAGTTAGATGTTAGATGTTGGATGAGTGGGTGAATGTACAGTAAATGTGTTTGTTTTTGCATGCTTTAGTGTGTTTGGCTAAGAAATGCTAATATTTACTTGTCTGTAGATGTAGGTTGCCATGCACATACTGTATATGCCTTGTGACATAATTTGAATTCCTCTGCCTATATACACCAAATAGGCATAACTTCACGAGCACCTCCTTGTTTCCACGATCCTTGTTGATTGTATCAGCTCCACTTAACATATAGGTACACTTTGTAGTGCTACAATTAGAGACTGCAGTCCATCTTTTGCTCTGAACACTTTGTTAGGCTCATTTCACCCTGTTCCTCAGTGATCAGATCGCTCATAGGACCACCACAGATCAGGTACTATTAGGGTGGTGGATCATTCTCAGCACTGCAGTAAAGCTGATGTGGTAGAGTTGTGTTAGTGTGTGTTGTGCTGGTACAAGTGGCACATACACAGCAGATGTGACATTATAGCGACACAGACGAACACGGAATGCAAAAATAAACATTTATTTACACAAACGACTGGAACAAACACTGGAACAAACCGAGAATGGGACGCAAACCAAACAAACACTACAATAAACACACAGGGCTAGGCTAACTCGAGGTTAAACAGGCAATGGTAAACACCGGCAGATACACTGATACAGAGAGGCAGAATGCAAAGTCGAAAGGCAGGCAAAGGTCAATAATCCAAAAGGCAATAACAATGATAAACATTCAGTAAGGCACACAATAATGAGGCAATACTTCGCGACACTGCACGGGAGGAACAGGCTTAAATAGCAAACGGATCTCAATACTCAGGTGAGAGTCGTTTGCCAATCAAGCCGTCCTCCCGTGCTGTGCTGACGCCGCCATGTATGTACGCGATGTATGAAGGGAATTGCAGTTTCCTTCTGAGCGTTGTGTGACAGCAGTGCTGCTGGAGTTTTTATACACTGTTCACTCACTGTCCACTTTATTAGAGACATTTATCTTATTAGCTCATCTGTTGTAGCACTGTTTGTGCTCATCGTCTAATCCTTCATCAGTGATCACTAGACACTTCCTACATGATGCTGATGACTGGAAAAGTTTGCTTCCTTGACCAGGGCCTATTCCAGGTGATATGGTGTTTAAAAACTCCAGCAGCGATGCAGTGTCTGATAAACTCACCACAACATCAGTGTCACTGCAGTGCTGAGAATGATCAACCACCCTAATAGTACCTGGTCTGTGATGGCCCTTTGGGAGTCTTGACTACTGAAGAACAGGGGGAAAGAAAGCCAACAAACTATGCAGAGTAACAGATGGACTGCAGTCTCTACTTGTAGAACTACAAAGTGCAACTATATGGTAAGTGGAGCTGATAAGATGGACAAAAAAATGTAGAAACAAGGAGGAAATCATAATGCTATGCCTGATTGCTGAATGAAGAATTTTTGTATGAAGAAAAATTGTCTGAAAATGTCTTTTGTGTTCTGTAATTACAACATTTTTAATCTTGAGAAATAGTAAAAAACATGTCCATGTAATGATAATGCAATTTTTCTCATTTTAGATGAGTCATAGTGGAGATTGAGTCACTGGTAGCAGAAAAGACTAGTCAATCTGTGATGTTTGTGAACAGTATATGAACAGTGTAGCAGTGCTTTCATGTGTTTGAACTGTTAGAATGAAAATTTATATATGCATTATATGGACAAAATTACAGTAGCTTTTGTGGTATCCCATACTGAATCTATTGGCATTAATATGGAGTTGACCATACCCATATTCATGTCTAATGGAAGCTCAGGTTGCCTTGATAGTAGCCTTCATGTCACCTGCATTGTTGGGTCTGGTGTCTCTTATCTTCCTCTTGACAATATCGTTGAGTCCGAATGAGGTCAGGACTGACCCGGATGTCTCAAACAAACGTTTTACATGTGGCTACTGGTACATATATGTATTCAACCTTTCATCACTCTCTGTGAAAACGATATTCCAAGAGCGACATTTTTGCATGAAATGATCACGGACCACAGCATAGTTCAGCTTAAAAGGTGGCTGGAATGTCGAGGCTTGCCTGTTAGCGGTACAAAGACGGATTTAGTGAG